>WTXK01000237.1:0-71884 GCA_025769895.1 Lactarius psammicola
CGAGAGCGACGCTCATGGACCGAACTTCACCCGACCCCCTCCCGAGATCGTCCAAGGAGAAGACGAGCACTACGAAGTTGAAGCGGTCCTACAGTCCAAGGTGTCCCCGAATCGAAGAGGGATACTGTACCTGATCAAGTGGAAGGGATATCCAAGTTCCGAGAATTCCTGGCTCCCCGCCTCTGAAATGACGCACTCTCAAGCCCTGGTCCAAAAGTTTCACAAGGACCACCCCAGCGCCCCTAAGCCCAAGTCTTCCAGTGCTGTCGGTGCAGCACGACGTTAAAAAGGGGATACTGTCATGAACCTATAAACTCAGGTCATGACTCCAGCGTCTAAGACCGGTCCGTGTCGGCCCGGTCTTATGTAATCATCACCTTCCTAAAGAGGAAATCCGAAATCGGAGTTTGAATTTCGTACTCCGACGGTCACGTGACGTATCACGTGATCCGCTTATGTTTATCCATCACGTGCGGGACCACGTGACTATCCTTTGTGTATCTCTCACGTGCGAGGGCACGTGTTCTGTCAAGTTGTACCATTCCTTGGATTTATCTGATTGGGCTGCGGAGCGCAGTCGTCACTATGGCGCAATCAACTGCGGCGCAGTCGTACCACTTTCACGGATTATTCTGATTGGTCGATGAGAATCGTACCACCCTCTATGTTATTTCTGATTGGTTACTATTATTAGATGTTACTTGAATGTTCCATTCCGCAGTATTCCGCAGCACTCGTCAGGCGGCCCTAAGCCTGCCCTTAACTTACGCACAGACCATCCCTGTTAGTATATAAGCTAGCGCAATACAACGGACAGTCCCTCAGACTGTCCACTTGTGACATCCTCTCCTGACCGCCTCCTCTGCCTCGGGAAGCCCCACTCATCGTGCGCCTTCCATCCCTTGTTGTTTGCAAGTTCTGTTCGAGCCGGCCAGTCAACCACCTGTCCCCTTCTCTCGCTCTCCGTGCCCTTTTCGCCCCCGGTCTTCTGACCTCCGTTGTGCCTCCCTGTCGAGTGACAGTGAGTCATCACACTTGAAGCACAATGCGGACATGGGGCTGATTCAGAGGGTTGTCTGATCAGGGGGAGATGTTGAAGTGGGGTGCGCTCAGGCGCGCAACACATCGGAGTCGGGACTTGACCGCACTTGCCGGTGTACACGTGCTGGAGACACGTGAGCCACCGAAAGTCAGAACACGCCCTGGCGGTGTGTAGGTAGGAGAGATGAGACGCGAGTGGAACCTCGCAACACGATCGTTACTTAGTTTGTTATTCGGACATTTAGTTTATCAACTAGTTACAATCTTTGGTATCAGTTATGATCAGGACAACTCCCTGTTGCTACATAGTTGAGCTACGTTTCTTGTCTTTACTTTGGGAACGCTCACTCATGTTCACGGTCCTTACGATGTATTTAAGAACGCTTCGTATGCACCTGGCACCCCAGTCTTTTATCTTACTGTGGTGTGCCAGGCGAGTTATCTCTTACTATGAATCCAGTCTTTTATCTTACTGTGGTGTGCCAGCTCAAACGCCTGCGCTATTTCGTCATGGCCATCGCGGACAAAATAGTCGCTGCTTTCACCCCTGGAGATACTCTAACTCAGACACTGGATGGCGTCGTACCGCTAATCATGGATCTTCTGGAAGCTCGGTTGAACTCCTACGTGGACCCGGAATATTTGGAGGATTCTATTCACCGCCTTCGTGTCCTACTCCGCCACACTTCACTTACAGATGGGCATAACGCCCGTATAGCCGATTTACTGAACATCTATGTATGGCAGCGTTCAAATTACTTCGGTGTCACTGGGAACTCTCAAGGAGTACCTCTCAAAAACGCAGATGTCTTGCGTGCCTTTTTATTGCCCGTGAGCGAGACTTCGCGCCAATCGGATGGTGGATCAAATAATAACCCTGGATATCGGACGAAAGAGAAATCGGAGATGTTGAATAAAATCCTCTTTGCGATTCACAACGACGAGATAACAGATGTAGAAGTAGCGGTCGACCGTGCCCGAATATTACTCCCTCCACCACACTCAAACCTCCGGTTTTCGTGGTTCCCCGCTATCGTTTTCGCTAACATTCTCAGGGAAGCGTACTTCCGCACCAAAAGACCAGATTACCTCGATGAGGTCATTGCCGCGTATCATGATCTTCGCAAAGCGTCAGCCCCAAAAACGATCCACTTCGAAGCAGGACACGGACTTTTTCATTCTTTACTCCGGGGCGCGGCCTGGTTGGGTCTTAGGCAGCACTACGAGGAAGCTATGCAACTTGCCCCCACGCTCGCGAATGATGGATCTGGGGAAGTGTTCCGCCGATTCAACACTTCACATATGTGGACAAACCATGCACGGCTCCATGCGCACTCCTCAATCTCAACTGCGTATGAGACGACCTTATCATTAATGCAAGAAACTCTCGTTTTCACTCCAACATTGCAAACCCAGCACTTTCGCCTGGCTAACGCGCCGACACAATCAGAGGGTTTGCCATCGGACTATGCTTCGTATCTGATCGAAACGGATCGACACGAGCAGGCCATCGAGACTCTGGAACGAGGACGAGCATTGCTCTGGTCCGAAATGCGGGGACTTCGTACTTCCACAGACCGACTCTATGCAGCCGACCCGGCTTTAGCAGACGAATTCGCGGCCATCAATCGGAAGCTCGAGTCGGTGACGCTGTCCGTCGCTCAGAGCGAGAGCGACGAGATAGGCGATAGCGAAACTGGAAATGGGCACCACGAGGGGATGGAATTGATTGGTCGTCTTGTCGCCACGCAACGGAGACTGTTAGAAGAGCGTAACTCTCTCATCTCTCACATACAATCCCTTCCAGGCTTAGAGAATTTCCTGAGGCCACCGTCATTTGACGCCCTTAGTTCTGCTGCAGCACATGGACCTGTCATCATCGTCAACCAATCCAAATGGCGTTCAGACATTATCATTCTCCACAAAAACGTATCTCTTGCCATCATCTCTACTCCTTCTGACTTCCACGATCGTGCGAACCGGCTAAGGGATCGATTGTTGCGCGTCCGAAAGGAAAGGGGCATCGATTCAGAAGACTACAATCTCACTCTAGCTTCTGTTCTCGCAGGCCTGTACGAGCTTGTTGGAAAACCAGTTATTGAGAGGCTCCGACAGCTAAAGGTTCCGGAAAAATCTCGGGTCTGGTGGTGCCCAACATCTGCCTTCTGCTCTCTTCCCCTCCATGCGATGGGTCCAATTCCGTCCGACGATGGCAACAAGCTGTACTTCATGGACTTGTACACTCCTTCATATACCCCAACGCTCACTGCGCTCATAGAATCCCGCAAACCTGGCTTACAGCCTGAAGCGATTGACAGGCCTTCACTGCTTCTCGCGGCGCAACCTGAGACCCTATTTGGGGCGTGGGACGAGATCGGGGTCATACAAGCCATCAGAACGCCGGTGACAACTCTCATTTCGAAAATGGCAACGCCTAAGACCGTGATAGAGGGCCTCAGGGATCACCGGTTTGCGCATTTCGTGTGTCATGGATTGCTAGAGACCGGGAAACCTTTTGATACTTCTCTCGAGCTTCACGGAGACAATCTTACACTACTAGAGATTGTCCGGTCTCAACTTCCCGCTGCGGAATTTGCCTTCCTTTCTGCTTGTCACACTGCCGAGCTGACTGATGGCAGCATCGCCGACGAAGGACTACATCTTGCAGCGGCAATGCAGTACTGTGGATTCCGGAGCGTCGTCGGTACGATGTGGGCCATGGCAGATACAGATGGGGCGGACCTTTCTAAACATTTCTACAAGTCGGTTTTCCCGGACAGGGCTGGTCGGAATGGAACGCCGTATTACGAAAGGTCTGCGAGGGCGCTTCAATCTGCCGTGAGGAAGCTGCGAAAAAAGAGAGGGGTCACGCTTGAGCGATGGGTCAACTTTGTTCATTATGGCGCGTGATCAGGCATTGTGGGTGAGTTGTCCAAATTGTGGGTACGTCCTTATTGCTTACACCATGTCTATAGCGGAGTGCATGTCATTTTTCGAGTAGCAAGAGGCATTGTGCAGTGACCAGACTGCTATTTGATTGGGGAGTACTCAGGTCGGATATGACTAGTCGTTTGACTGAATCCAAACTTTGTAAGACGGGTGAACCACATAGTGAGCGGATGATGTACGTTTTATGTATAACACAGATTGCTTTGGGACCGAATTTATCAGATGTCATGGGAGTCCGACAGGCGAAGCGGATTCCGCAAAGGAGGGTCCGGGGTACGAGGAGGATGCAATCGGATGAGAGAGAAAGATGAAAAAGAAGAGTGAAGCTGCTCAGGTAAAAATTGCGGATGGCTAGCAAATCACTGGCGTTCTAATAGAGAGCAATGGGAGAAGGAGCTGACCGAGTCACCGAGGCTGCGGAACGAGGCCAAAAGACGGCGGCGCAAGGACTTATTGATAGTACTTGTCGACAGCGGCCTTGCGAACATATATGTTTCTTTCTTTTTGATTTTATAATGCTCTCGTCTTCGCCTCCCTCCCCGGTCCCCATATGATGCAATCTTTGACCTTTTCCCCTCACTTGCGACTCGAGCTCCCTGTGGTTATTGATTCCCTAGCTCTTGCTCTGCCTCTCTGCTGTCGCGTTCCGTTCCTGTTCCGTTTTCCTCGCGTTCCGTCTCGTTCACCCTTCCCAATCACCCTTTCCACCCTTCCCCCTCCTTTTACCTACTTCTATTTACCATTTCGATCTTAGGTACTGACTTCCTCTGGGTACATAATCCACCTCTTTCTTGCTGAATAGATCTGCGCTTTGTCGCCCACGACGTCTCCCTTGATCCAGGTGCGAGCCCTGCACGATTCAGGTTCGATTGATGACACGCCTAGAGCTATGTTCGTGGGACTACTATCAATTGGCCCAAGAGTCTTCTGGCCTCGCTCCGCAGCTTCGATCGGCTCCTGATTGGGGCCTGATAGGCCTGATCCCTCTCGCTTCCGGTCCGAACGCTAGTCGAGCGCCCACTATCCCACAGTCCTCGCCTTTGCAGCTCCGCTCTTCTTCCCCTTTGCCCACTCCCGTCCGACATTCTCCTCTTCCGACATCTTCCCCCGCGCCTTCTCTGAGGAACCAGCTCCGCCTGTTGAACTCAGACCGATCTAAGTCAATATAACGGCCCTGCATCGCCCATGTCGTGTGATAAATTCGGTCCCAAAACAACCTTTGCACCTACAACATGTACGTCGTTTTCTCATAGCGAGTAGCTCATCTATCCTACAAAATCTGGGCGCGGTCGAAAAACAACTAGTAATATCCGGTATGAGAAATCGCAATCAAGTAGCAGTATGGTCGCTGCACGATGCCTCTTACAATCTGCTGCGATAAATAAGGCATGAGCATGAAGGACGCATCCATACAATTTAGACAACTCACTGATCATGCGCCATAGTGAACAAAGTTGACCCATCGCTCCAGCGTGATTCCTCGCTTCCTCCGCAACTTCTTTACGGCCAATTGAAGCGCCTTCGCTGATCTCTCGTAACATGGCACTCCTCTCCGGTTCTCCGAGAAAATAGACTTGTAAAAATGCTTAGATAGATCCGTCCCATCCGTATCCGCCATGGCCCACATCGTACCGACGACGCTGCGGAACCCACAAAATTGCATTGCGGCTGCGAGATGCAGTCCTTCATCGGCAATGCTGTTTTCGGTCGGCTCGGCAGTGTGACAAGCGGAAAGGAAGGCAAATTCCGCGGTGGGGAGTTGAGATTGGACGATCTTGAGTAGGGTAAGATTGTCTCCGTGAAGTTCGAACGAAGCATCGAATGGTTTGCCTGTCTCTAGTAAGCCGTGGCACACAAAATGAACGAATTGGTGTTCCCTGAGGCTCGCTACCACGTCAGTGGGTGTCGCCTTTTCTGATACAAGTGTTGTTACAGGGGATCCTACAGCTTTTAGGACATCGATTTCGCCCCATGCCCCAGGCAGGGTGTCTGGCTGCGCTACAAGAAGCAACGAAGGCTTGTTAAGCGTTTGGGGTTGTGAACCAGATTTGCGGGATTCGATGAGAGCAGAGAGTGTTGGGGTATATGAAGTGGTGTACAGGTCCAAGAAGTACAGCCTCTCGCCGTTATCCGACGGAATCGGACCCATCGCGTGGAGGGGGAGAGAACAGAAGGCGGACGTCGGGCACCACCAGACCCGAGATTTCGCTTGAATATTTAACTGGCGGAGTCTCTCGATGACCGGTTTTCCAACGAGCTCGTATAGGTCTGCGAGGACAGATGCTAGCGTACGGTCGTAGTCCTTTGAATCGAGACCCTTTGTCGTTCGGACACGCAACAATTCGTCCTTTAACTTGTTCGCGCGATCGTGGAAGTCGGAAGGAGTGGAGATGATGGAAGGAGATGAATATTTAAGGAGGATGACGATGTATGAACGAAATCGGGATTGGTCGATGATAATGACGGGTCCACGTGCCGCGGCAGAATTAAGGTCATCAAACGATGGCGACTTCAGGAAATTCTCGAAGCCTGGCAAGGATTGGATATCAGATATGAGAGTCTCACGTTCCTCCAAAAGTCTCCGTTGCGTGGTAACGAGATGACCAATCGAGTCCATCCCCTCGCCAGGCCCGGTTCCAGTTCCGTTATCGCCTTTCTCTTCGCTCTCACTCTGTGTAACTGACATTGTCACTGACTCGAGCATCCGATTGATGGCCGCGAATTTGTCTGCTAAGGCTGGGTCGGCTGCACGAAGTTGGTCAGTGGAAGTACGGAGGCCTCGCATTTCGGACCACAGTAACGCCCTTCCTCGTTCCAGAGTCCCTATGGCCTGTTTAAATTGACCCGTTTCGATCTGATATGACACGTAGTCCGATGGCAACGCCCCCACTTCCCAGAGTTTCAGAGCGAGGTAAAAATGCTGGGTCTGCAAAGTTGGGGAGAAAACGAGAGTTTCCTGCATCAGCGACATGGCCGTCTCATACGCAGTAGATATCGAGGGGTGCCCATTGACCCGTGCACTATGCGCCCACCCGCATGAAATTCCGAAGCGATGGTGTACCTCCGCGGATCCATCATTTACGACCTTGGGGAAGAGTTGCATAGTCTCCTCGAAGTCCTGCCGGTTTTGTAGCAGATTCCAGCGTGCAATCAAAGACCGAAGAAGCCCTTGTGCTGCTTGAAAGTGGATCGCCTTTGGGGCTGACACTTTGCGAAGATCACTATACGCGGTAGTTGCTTCATTGAGGTAATCCAATCTATCCGTGCTTCGATACGCTTGCCAGAGGACATGGGCGAACACCGTAGCAGGAAAGCACCAAGACTGGCGATTTGGGTGTGGCGGAAGGAGTAATGTTCGGGCATACTCTACCAGCGCTTCTACATCCGTTATCTTGCGACGTTCAATCGCGACTCGAATTTCGTTCAGAAGGTGTGTGTTCTCTTGAATCTTCGATACAAAGTCATTATCTGGTCCGACGTCCAAGCCAATGTCCCTTCTGTGGGAAGCCATGCTCTCCTCGGTCACTAAGAAGGTATGGCCCAGTGAGTGGTGGAAAGGTGATTCTAGAGAGTTCCCGGTGATGCCGAAGTTTCGCGACCGCATTTGCAAATAGTCCTCCAGGGCACCAACTATAATGGAACATGCTTTAACAGGAAGAGAAGGGACGCGGAGTAAGGCACGAAGGCGTCGAATAGAATCCTCCAAATAATCCGGGTCCAAGTAGGTGTTGAACCGATGTACCACAAGGTGCACAATCAGCCATATGGCGCGATCCGTTAGAACATCTCCAGGGAATTGTGCAGCGACGATTTTGTCCGCGATGGCTATCGCTTCCTCGTAATCATCGATCATGTTCGCCACATGGAAGCGATGAGTGAGACAGTTGGCAAGCGCATAGGAAGAGACCGAATCTGGTACGATTGTTTCTGCCTCTCGCAGGACTTGAATCAGTTGTTCAGGAGGCATCTTTGCGTCTTCTAGATGGAATGCATTGGAAGTGGCTATAGAGAAAATCATGATGGTATCAATTAAGTCGCTCGTCGAGACGTCCAAAGAGAGTAGTTCGTGGCTAAGGGTCGCCATCTCTTCTATGTCTTGTATCGTATGCCGAGACCCCAACATGAGGTTCTCGGCTAGGGCTCGAACAATGCGTGACGTGAATTGGCCACGGGGGACTCCAAAAGCTTCGAGGGGGTGGAAGTTATTTCGAATAAAGCGAAAGTATTTAACTGAGGATTCGAGATCTTCGGGTTGTTTGCAAAACGTGAAGCGTGCAAAGAGGACAGATGCGAGAGCGTAGAATGTGTGGACCAGAGTCTGATTTGGTCGGAACATGAGGAGAACAGCTTCTGTGAGATGGATGATGGATTTGTCGAGGCCGTCTTTTTGATGTGACAATTCGTTACGCTTGTTTTGTAGTGCCGCCAACTGACGGAGGCAAGCGGGGCGATGAGGATCTGATCGAGGCGATGATGCGAGAAGGTGATGGTAGTTGAGGATCGCTACCTCGACTTGGAGAAGGGTGACTAAAAGGACGAATTAGTTTTCAGCAACAGTGGGCCGCAGATACTAGTGGAAAGGCCAAATCTTAGACGTAGGATTGGGACTTACGTGGAAATTCTGAGGTGGCCATGGATCAGAGCCAGAAAATCAGCAGGTAATGAGATGACGAGCAAAGAGGACACAAGCGACAAAGGGAAGTCCGCCTCCTCACAGTCGTGGTATATGCAGAAGTTTTAGCCCTATATCAACACCTACTCCTGCGGCATGCCGGCGCGTACTCATAACCCGTAAGTAAGCACCATGAGGCAGTACCGTGAAATCTAGAGCAATCTGCGATCTGCTTCCTTACACACCCTTGCAGCATGTCAAGGAATCAATGACGCAGTACACAGCCAAGGGAAGCAACGATAGCGCTCCGAGTCTTTCTGAAACCCGCGAACCAGTCTAGAAGTGCTCGAATGTTAGTCCATAATTGCACCCTAGCTATGCGCCCGGCGATATCATGACGCGGTCCTTGCCAACGTTGTTTTCATTGGTTGCCACGTGTCTACTCTCCACCACGTCACAAAACCCATTGGCTTCTGTTCAACATTTCCTTCTGGCTATTCTAGCTATGATTAGCACGGGGGTAGATTATGAAGATCGAAGTGACCTTCGCAAGCACACGAGGCCTTCTCTCCTTCACTAATACATACATACAGGACCAAAAAGAGGGTGGGGCTGGATAGAGGAATTTGAATAAGGAAATTTGTGTCGCACGCTTACAGTAACTGATGGTACTTATCGGTCCCGCCGCGCCTGGACTTACAGTAGGGCCTCAGTGCCACCAGTGACTCCAAGTTGTCTAGATTGTGCGGATACGTCCTTCATGCTTACGCTCTATCTATTGCAGAATGCAGTTCAGATTGTAAGTGGCATCGTGTAGTGACCATACTGCTACTTGATAGATATTATCAGTTGTTGTTTGACCGCGTCCAGAATTTGTAGGATAGGCGAACTACTCGCTATGAGAGAACGACGTACATGTTATGTGTGATAAAGGTTGTTTTGGGATCATGTTTATCACGACATGAGCGATACAATGTAAGGACTTAGATCAGAGAGAGTTCGACAGGCGGAGCAGGTTCCTCAGAAGAGGTACAGGGAAGAGGTGTTCGAACCTTAGGGGGGAGGGATCGAGCCTAGATCAGGACCCGACCGAGGCTGCGGAGCGAGGCAAGAAGACGACGATAGTTAGGCCGATTGATAGCAGTCTTGTGAACTTAGCTCCGGGAGTCATCGCGAACCTGACTCGCGCTGGGATCACACCGGGATTAAGGGAGAGGGCATGGCAACACTGCACAGATCTATTCAGCCAGAAAGATGTTGTTTATGTACTTGGAGAAAGTTGGTATTTAAGATCGAAACGATATGTAGAGATAGTTGAGGGAGGGAAAGTGGGGAGTAGGAGTGGTATAGGAAGGGAGAATGAGATGGAACGTGATGGCGGAGAGAGAACAAGGAAGCGAAGCGGTAAGCAGAGGGAATCACAGGTAATGGGATCCGTCCTCGGGGAAGAGATTATATCTACAGAGACCAGGCAAGAGGGCGAAGACGAGTACACCGTACAATAAAAGGAAAAGAAAGATTCATGAGAACATGTCGCGGCTCTGCTCAAGTCAAAGTGCAGCGTGGTTTTAGAAATTTCACGGTGAAGTGCGCAGTGTGGACAAAAAAATAAATGACGAGGACGCAAACAAAGACGGCACAATGCGGACAATATGGGCGATGCGAACGGGGTGACTATCGAGCCACTTGACGAGGGAGGGGCATCGGAAAGCGACTCGGAGCGGACAAGGGGTCGAACCGATGAAAGTATAAACAAGCAACGGAGAAACCGAGAGACGACGAGAAGGTCTGTGTGTGGATAAGAGATGAGTGGTCGCCACTAGTGCTCCATGCGGAACACGCTTTCACTGAGGGTGCTGCGATAGCAATGCCTGGACCGCCAAGAGTAGGTGGAATGGCGACGGGTCTCCATGGGGCCCGAGATCTACAAAGCCACGTTGGCAGAGCAGACAATCGTCACCTGTACGCCGGGCGTTGCTGGAAAATCGTGAAGGGAAGAGATAGAACAGAAAAGGGGTCCTCGGTTTTAGAGTAGGAGTGGCTCCCTTACCTCCACGTTGGTCGAGAGCGCCGCGGAGTAGTAAGGTGGAGAGCCTGAGGGAGCTATTAGGGAGCTCCGAGCCTCATCGGTCTGCTCCTGGGCCGGCGCGTTAAGTTGAACTGTCATTGAACTGTCACGTACCCTAGTCACTATCCCTACCACTAGACGAAAAATAAAATAAAAAACGATATTCGCGGAGCCGATGATAGTGTGCCGGCAAAAATGTCCACAGGAAAGGAACGAGAAGATAAGGGGACTTCACTATGGAAGAAGTCTGCGTAAGTATTAGAGAATGCAGCTGTTATGAATGAATAGGTGACAGAACGGGATGAATCGAACTTGATGACGACGCGGAGGTGGGCCAAAAACTTCACCGATTTTAGTGCTGGGGAAGGATATGAAAGGTAAAGTCTCCAGAAGGCGAAACCGTCGACGCCGCGAGAGCGAGGAGACGGCGTGACCATTGGTTATAATGACGAGAAGCAAGTAGAGGGGGCGTGGAATGTAACATTACACCAGGGATATGACTCAGTACAAAGAAGTAAACGGGAGGTCAAGGTGCAGGTGACGGCGCTGCTAGTGCGGCCAGCCGCCACATTCATGTAACACGTGCCTAAACTAAAGCTGAGATGGACTTCCAATCATGAGCCAACCGCTAAAGTCTATGGAATAGAATGCATACGACGCCGGAAGACGAGGAACGGGAATAACGCAAACAATCCGAATGGAGAACAGCCTCGACGCAAATAGGAGTGGACCACCGCGCCGGCGGGAGGTGTGTCCCACTTGCCAGTGCAAAGTATGTGTAATACCCCAGAGGGGTTGACTCCACAAATAAGACAAGAACCTAAGGCCCTTGCCACGTGGATCGTTGGCAACGAGCGCCTAAATAAAAACCATAAATTGCTGTAGCGGTTCTATCTGGCATGCACACACTTACACCGAGCGATAGGTATTCGATGAGAGCCTGCGGCGACCCCTCCTTTTCCTTTCTTCATTGTACCGTAAGACTGTAGCCGATGTCTAGGACATCGTACACCGGATGAGTGCATGTGGTGGGGAAAGGGGTGCTAGAAGAGATCACACGAGTAGATCCTGCAGCTACTAGAAGGATGGCGCGTGAGGAGGCCACATGACATCGAGATCTGTCTCTGCTTCAGTCCATCGCAGAAGCTTGTGAATGTGGAGGAAATGATCCAGCTCAATGTAACTAAATTATACTCCAGGGTTTGATGGGACGGGAGGGTGCGGATGAAAGAGAATTCAGGTGGGCGATGTTATTTTCTGCGAAGTTTTCGGGGGTGGGGAAATATCATGCTCCGGCTGCCAGTGTTAATATCTCTGGATCTGCGGTTGGTGTCGATTTGAGTGACCCGCGGTGCATGTGGACCTCAGGCTGTCCAGTGAGATATGACAATTTTGGGGCTCAAAAATCGGGGCTCAAAAATCGCCCAGACGTGCTTTTCACTTCGTGAAAGACCACTTTATTGCACGGAAAGATGTACACACAGGGTCTAAGGACGGATTTGGAGTAGAAGGACAGAAGGGAAAGTGCTACATAGGGCCATGTACCCCAAGACGCACTCAAATGGATTCAAAAAAAAAAAAAACTTCGTGAAGACCATCCATCAGATGATAAGAGGGGGGGGTATGAACGCGAACCTAACGGAGATGTGTATGGTTTGGCGACTCATCCTCATTATCCCTTATCATTACCCCAGCAATCAGTTACTCTGGACACCACGGCTTAGATGGATTGAATATGTTGGCGTTCAGTGTCACGCTCTGGTGAAGCAGAGGTGGGTGATGAATCATTTCGGACATCTTTGTGAGCTACGCGAAAACATATGTCACTGCAGATAACGTTGGCGTGGGAACCACACAGATGCTTGACACTCTGCCAGTGAGTGTTTTCTGAATGTGCGGTGCTCGATGCGGTCTAGTTGGTGCACTGGTGTGTGAGCAAAATAGAAAATGTATTGCTGTATAAGTGAGGCTGCGCGTCCAACATGCTGTGCTCGGAACTTCTGATTCACCGTGATGCCAAGACACCGAGTTCAGGCCTGACACTGGCTGACAGATAAGTACTGTCAGTCATGGTGTGATTGCAAGCATGCGCCCTAAAATTTCTTACTCACACTCCTCGATCCAGCTTCCTGCATGATTTAATGAGGGAGAGAACGAGCGCTATCGTTGCTTCTCTTGGCTGTGTACCACATCATTGATGCCCTAGCATGCTTCAAGGGCGTGTAGTAGGGAAAAGAAGCAGATAGGTTCCAGGCCCTAGAGTTCATGGTACCGCTTCATGGTGTTTACGAGTGACTAGCCATTGACTCGATGCAGTGCTAAAACTTCTGCTTGAAATATATCATCATGATGGCTGTGAGGTGGCGGACTTTCTTTGTCGCTTTTGTCCCTGACCTTTTGCTCGTCATCTCATAACCTCCTAATTTTCCGGCACTGACCCATGGCCACCTCAAAGTTTGGATGTAAGCCCCGATCCTATGTCTGATATCTGGCTTTTCCACGAGTATCTGTCATCACCTGCGGCTGAAAACTAATTCGAGCTTTTAGTCACCCTTCCCCAAGTCGAGAACGAGGTCTTCAAATGCCACCTTCTTCTCGCATTGTCACCTCGACCAAATCCTCATCGTCCAACTCACCTCCTACAGTTGGCGCTACTACTAACCATGCGCTACGCATTGTCACGTAAGAAAGACGACTACGACAAATCCATCACCCATCTCACAGAAGCTGTTCTCCTGCCGTTCCAATCAAAACAAGACGTGGCCTATCTACTCTTTGAGCTCGCAACTGTCCTCATTTCACGCTTCAATTTGTCTGGACAACCCGAAGATATCAAATCCTCAGTTAAATACCTTCGCTATCTTCGAATAAACTTCCACTTCCTTGGAACATTTGATATCCCTCATGGTCGACTCACGTCACGCTTAGTTCAAGCGCTGGCCGGGAACTCGGAATTGGGGTCTTGGGATATGGTACAAGATATGGAGGAGATGTCGGCCCTTGCCCACGAACTACTCTCTTCGGATGTCTCAACGAACGACTCAACCAGTGCCTTCATTTCTTTCTCTGAAGCTGTCAGGATGGCCGTTATCCGTACATTATCTCCAGAAAACGCAAACTTGAAGCTGCCTCTTGAGCAAGTCATCCAAGTCCTGCGAGGGGCAGAAATGATCATAACAGATTTACGAGTCTCCTGTGCGCTTGCCCTCTGTCTCACTCATCGCTTCATGAAGGCGCACGTGGTCAATGATTACGAGGAGGCGATAACCATCGCAGACAAAATCGTCGCTGCACATTCCCCTGGAGATAGTCTAACTCCGACGCAGAGTAACGCTATAGAGCTGATTAAAATGCTTGTGGCGTCCCGGTTGAACTTGAACCCGAGCCCGGAGTATTTAGAGGATGCTACTCACCGCTTTCGTACTTTACTCGGCCTCCCATCTCTGCCGGATCATGTTCGCTCCGATCTCGCTGCCGCTCTGGACTTCTATGCGCGGCAGCGTTTCAGTTACTTTGGTGTCGCTGGGAACTCAGGAGAAACACCTTCCAAAATTGACCCATACTTCCCTGTCTACTACTATGTAGAAGAATCGGTCCTGCGCCAATCGTGGGGTATTGGCCCAGAAGATCACCAAAGGAAAGCATACCATCTCGGGGAAATTATCGCCACGATTAAAAATGACGAGACAACGGATGTAGAAGCGGCGGTCGAGCGTGGCCGAGCATTACTCCTTTCACCGGATCATCAATTTTCATACGTACTCACTGTCTTTTTCGCTGCCATTCTCTTCTATGCACACCAACGCACTAATAGATTGGACTATCTCAATGAGGCAATTACCGCGTATCGTGATATTCGCAAGGTGCCAGGCGTAAAGAAAGTACACTACTTGGCAGCAAATGGCCTTCTTTATTCTTTGAAGGCACGCTTCTCCTTATTCCGTCGCAGGCAGGACATCGAGGAAGTTATGCAACTTTACCCCATTCTTGTGAATGATGAATGTGCGGAGGTATTCCGCCGTTTCAACCTTTCATGTGGCTGGGCGCACGATGCACGGCTCCTTGTGGACCCCTCGAACCTAACCGCATATGAGAGGGCAATGACGTTAATGCAAGAAACTCTTGTTTTTTCTCCGACTTTGCAAACCCAGCATTATCGTCTTGTTGACGCGCTTAGTCAATCAGAGGGGTTACCATCGGACTATGCCTCGTATCAGATCGAAGGGAATCGACACAAGCAGGCCATACAGACTCTGGAACGAGGGCGAGCGTTACTCTGGTCCGAAATGCGAGGCCTCCGTACTTCCACTGACCAACTTCGTGCAGCCGACCCAGCCTTAGCAGACAAATTCGCGGCCATTAATCGGAGGCTCGAGTCAGTGACGATGTCCGTTGCACAGAGCGAGGGCGAAGATACAAGCGATAGAGGAACTGGAACTAGGCGCCACGAAGGGACGGACTCGATTGGTCATCTTGTTACCACGCAACGGAGACTTTTGGAGGAACGTGAGACTCTCATCTCTGATATCCAATCCTTGCCAGGCTTCGAGAATTTCCTGAAGCCGCCATCGTTTGATGCCCTTAATTCTGCCGCGGCACGTGGACCTGTCATTATCATCAACCAATCACGATTTCGTTCACATATCGTCATCCTCCTCAAATATTCATCTCCTTCAGTTATCTTCACTCCTTCCGACTTCCACGATCGCGCGAACCGGTTAAAGGGTCAATTGTTGCGCGTCCGAAATGAAAGAGGCCTCGATTCAGTGGACTACGATCTTACTCTAGCCTCTGTCCTCGCAGACTTATACGAGCTCGTTGGAAAACCAGTCATCGAGAGACTCCGCCAGTTAAATGTTCCGGAGAAATCTCGTGTCTGGTGGTGCCCAACATCCGCCTTCTGCTCTCTTCCCCTCCACGCGATGGGTCCAATTGGCGTGTCCGACAATGGCGATAAGCTGTACTTCATGGACCTGTACATCCCTTCGTATACCCCAACGCTCACTGCGCTTATTGAATCCCGCAAACCTGGCTCACAGCCCGAAGCGGTTGACAAGCCTCCACTGCTTCTCGCGGCGCAACCCGAGACCCTATTCGGGGCGTGGGACGAGATCGAGGCCATAAAAGCCGTCAGAACGCCGGTGACGACTCTCGTATCGGAAAATGCGACACCCACTACGGTGGTAGCGAGTCTCAGGGATCACCGATTTGTTCATTTTGTGTGTCACGGCTTACTGGAGACAGGCAAACCATTCGATGCTTCGTTCGAACTTCACGGAGACAATCTTACCTTACTCGAGATCGTCCGATCTCAGCTTCCCGCTGCGGAATTTGCTTTCCTTTCTGCTTGCCACACTGCCGAGTTGACAGAAGATAGCATCGCCGACGAAGGACTGCACCTTACGGCTGCAATGCAGTTTTGTGGATTCCGAAGCGTCGTCGGTACGATGTGGGCCATGGCCGATACGGATGGGGCGGACTTATCTGAGAATTTCTACAAGTCTATTTTCTTGAAAAGCACAGGCCGGAAACGAGTACAATATTACGAGAGATCTGCGAGGGCGCTTCATTCCGCGGTGAAGAAGCTGCGAAAGAAGCGAGGGATCACGCTAGAGCGATGGGTCAACTTTGTTCATTATGGCGCATGATCGGATGTTGTGAGTGGTCTACTTTATGTGGGTACGTTCTCCGTGCTTATGGCTTGTCCGCAGCAGAGCGCATAGTAGAGTTACTCGGGTTGTAAGAGGTATCGTGCGGTGATCGTACTGCATGTTGTTCGGGAGTATGTGGGCCAGATATGACTAATTGTTCGTTCCGAATTTCTCTGTGGAACAGTTGAACTTGCCACCATGAGATCGACCCACATGCTATGTATAATAAAGGACGCTCTGAGACTAAATTATTACACAAGGGCGTCGAGGTGATCTATACCCACTGCACACTCAAAGTATATTTGGTGACCCAGACTTCCTAGCATGTCATGATCGAACGTGTCGCATCGACCTGGAGCTATGCAGCGCGGCACCAACTAGTAATAGACAACGCCGCCTCCCTCGCCAACAACCGTTCTATATCCTTCTAGGATGGGGTTCCATCTCGCTCTACTTCTCGAGCCTGAGCTTGATGACTAGATGGTACAAGTGCCCGAGGGCAGTGAGGGCAGTGAGCCATCCACGAAGGGGTCATACAGCAGGACCTTGTGGCGCAAGGTGCTCCTTACCCTGGAAGGAGGGACGTGAAATAGCGACGTATTACCAAGTGCTTTAGATCAGCTTTGGGACTATTGAGGAAGCGAGAGGTTCAACCCCAGTGAGCTGGATGTCGGATCATTCTTGAGCTCTCTGTGAGAATAAAGGAAGGGGCTGAGGAGACACTGCAGCCAAATGGCCGAAGGAGAGATGTAGGTTGTCGACTAAATATTCAGACCAGCGTTATACCTCGCGTGAAGAGTAGTGGGGTTCATCGCAACACCTGCCGCTTATCACAATACAGCTCGAAGTACCTCGTTTTTCTCCCCTTAGACCCGACGGTCTGCAAGTACGACTACAAATTCGTAATGAGTACCTTAATCGCGCCGCTCTTCACATCTGCGCTCGTCTCAAATGCGCGCACCGCATCTTCGATCGGAAACCGATGTGTCACCAATTTCCTAATATCGCTCAGCAACCCAGCCTCCATGAGCCGTATCGCCTTGGGCCACGTATTAGCATATCGGTACTGGAACCTGAGGTCCACCTCCCGCGTCGAAAGCCGCATAAATGGGAACTGCATCTCGTTTTTCCCGACCCCGACGACGAACACGGTGCCGCCGAACCGGACGGCATGGATCGCAGCGCCGATAGACGCCTCGGCGCCCGTGCACTCCAGCGCGACGTCCGGCTCCGTGCCCCCCATCGCCTCGACTACCCGCGCCGCGAGCGCCTCCGACGAGTCGTCGGGCGTGACGCGCAGCGCACGCACGCGGCCTGGGAACAAGCGACTCGGCGAACGCGAGCCGCCCCGCATCGAGGTCGGTGATGACTATCGGGTGCGCCCCCGCCGCACGAGCGCAGAGCAGTGTCGCGAGCCCGATTGGCCCCGCGCCGCATATGAGCGTCGCGTCGCCGAGTCGGAGATTTGCGCGCTCGATGGCTGCAAGGGCGACTGAGAGTGGCTCGAGGAGCGCGCCGTCCTCGAAGGAGAGGGTTGGCGGGAGTTTGTGGCACCATACCGCTGGGTGGGTGATGTAGCGGCGCAGCAGCCCGGGAACGGGCGGCGTGGAGCGGAAGAGGACGCGCTCGCAGCCGTTGTAGCGGCCTATAAGGCACGGGGCGCAAGTGTGGCACGGGATTCCAGGCTCGATTGCGACTCGGTCGCCTGGTTGAAGATGGGTTACGGACGGATGGACGGCGATGATCTAAAGAAGAATGGTATGTGGATACGGGAGCGATCGGCGAAGCGATCAAGTAGAGATCACCGTACCTCTCCAGCGGACTCGTGGCCAAGGACGTGTTTGTCCTCGACGATCATCGGTCCGATGCGCCCAGCGTGCCAGAAATGTACGTCAGAACTAAGCGAGATGAGATGAGTTGCTCAGGACTCCGAGTCGTCCAATCATAGCACCGTGACGTACCCGCAGATCCCAGTGCTGCGAATCTCCACCACCACTTCTCCCTTATCCAGGGCTGCCCCAGATTGGATATCTGTAGCCGATGGCTGTGCTTCGTCGAGCCACAGATTATGTTTTGGGTCGGTGAATACACCAATGTTCGGCTTGATATTTGAAAGCGACGCCATTGTGGTCTGTAATCCTGTGAGAGATGAGAAAGCCCGTTTCGTTCCTTTATTTTATGTGAGCGTGTGAAGCAGCCTGAGAGCAAGCTCGTTCACATGCAGGCCCTAATCCGGCCACGATATTACGCCCACCTGGCCTGCTCTATTCCCTCCATACAGTCTACATTAAACATTCCTTGGCCTATCAATGTGTACCGTACCTTGCGTCTTACACAGCATTCCTTTGGACGAGTTGATCCGGCCATCCTCAAGGACGACACCCTTTGGCCAATAGCTTGACTGATGGCATCGTTAATTGGCGTTGACAGTTGACAACTATAGCCCGGAGTAGGTAGTAAGTTATTGACTTGCGTACTCTTCGAGGTGACATCACCAACACCGTCGGGTCCTGTGAACTCCACAAATTCTTTTTTTATGTATCAAATATTCCGTCCGTAAGACTCAAGGGCGTTTCTAAGGAGAGCCACGATACGTTCGCCGCGCATTTTCCCGCGGATAGTGCAAAACTACCCGGTTCCGTGGATGCAGAAGACTGAAGCCCCGGCGCCGCTGCGATGGGGCGGCACAAGAACACGAGGACGAGGATGGGGCATCGAAATAGCCACGGGAGGTACTATGAATGAAAGGCTAGAGTAGCGGTAGTGGATCTCAGACAAGACATAGTGGAAAGCTAGACACGGTGACATGGCTGGACCTTCCCGGTAGAAACGATTGAATAACAGTCAAGTCTCCAGTATGCCGAAAATTGCCAAGAACTATAATAGTACGATTAATGTTGTTACGTTAGTTCCCTCATAAGATCGACATCAGGCGCAGTGCCAGCTAGTCATGAGCGCTTATGCCGTACATACCCCACCTCCTTCATTATTATTGAGGACGGATATGGGCAGCACCCATGGAGAATCCACGAAGGTTCTGTGGGTCTAGATGGCTCATCTCGGTGAGGTAATATCACAATTAAGGAGGAAAAGGGTAACAGGCGAGGGATAGAATAGAGTAGGTATCAAAACGGTGGTGGTCGGCAGCCAAGGGGCGTAAAGCGCAGGTTCGAAGTAAGAGCCTTATATACGGGCACCGAGGATTAAATCACACGGTCGTTTCTCTTGACAGAGCGCGTGGATGTGTAAGCCTTCGTTGATAAATTGTAATTGGTTGAAAATAAGGGGCAGAGACGTAAGCAGGAACCACCACAGGGAACCTCAGGGCTAAATGCGTGAGTTGTGATTTTATCCCATGAGGGAGGGAGGGAATGAATTAGAGTACAGTCCGGGTGTTCGCTATGTGCTCACGGACAGGAGAGTATGCCGTAAGTATTCTATGGTGCAATTTCTAACGACCAGCTGGCGTCTAGATCTTGAAGCCGAGACCCCGCATGCACGATAAGTGCGCCTGCACGACCTCCTTGCACTTTTCGTCGACCTCGGACCCATCAAACTTGAGGAAGCAGTCGTCACGCGCAGACTTGGTCTGAGGACAAGCACAACAACTGCAGCCGATGACAGGTTATTTCGTCAGACGACAAGGAGGAAAAGAGAAGGCAACATACGGCTTCAAGCCTTGGGGATTTAGCGGGTTCTGCTTGGGGTCAGTAGGGTCATACGGCGCCTTTGCTGGCGGCGGTGCTGGGGTTGGGGACCAAAGGGCGGTGACCTGCGGAATAACTTGGTCCTTAGTAAATGAAAGTAAAACGGGGCTAGTAGTGTGCTCACTCTTTCGAGCATGATCAGGAACTCTAGTAGTGTAGTCAAATTGGACCCGCGCTGTCAGAGAGGTTCTGTTCGGAAGAGCTGACGACAAACTCGAAAGCGGAGACCGTGATCACGTGTCTATATTCGGAACTTCGGGCCGATTCGCAAATTGGACCCACGTCCTCAATTTTAGGGTCGGCGTCCACCACATATACAATGTCACCGCCAGCAGCGCCAGTACCTTCAACCTCGAGCGTAAGATTAAAGAAACCGAAAAAACTAACAGCAAAGCCCGCAAAAGCAAAAGCAAAAGCAAAAGCGGCTACGGCTGCGGCGTCGTCGTCCGATATTGAGGACAGGATGATCGTGCATGAAGAGAGCGTTGATCCAGCGCTCACATACGTGCCGCCTGCAGGCAGCGTCCCTGCCGAATTCGACGTAGACGTCGACTTTGGGGAGTTTGACTATGACGCGGTGAAGGCAGACGAAGGTGCTGAGCTCTGGCTCGTGCGCGCGCCGACTACGGTGCGTTCCGTTCCCTCCCTCTCGTCCTATTCCGACCCTCAACTAAAACACCAACGAAAAACAGGTCAAGGCGAAGAATCTGCACGGAGTCCAAGTGTTGTCGCCTCCCAACAGCGTAGCCGGCCGCGTGGGCGATTTATCGCGCAAGACCACCACGTATGATATATGGTCACGCTTGCCGCCCTCTTCCCATCAGAGTCAAAGTCAGAGTGGCGGCGATCGTCATCATCTCCACGTTGGCGCTGAGGAACTCAATGGTCTCTCAGTGCTCCTGCCGTGCAAAAGAAAAGGTGGAAAGCTCTTTCTCGGTGCGTGCGTCCTGCTTTTGTTTTTCTCTTTTTTCCGTTCTCTTATGCCCACAACCCCCCCCTCGTAGCATCGAAGCCCGTCACGCGACATCTCGTCGTTGCGGCGCGCCCCGCAGAGCCCACACGGTCCGGACCTGGCGACGCGGTCTCGGACCCCGCTACGTTCCAAAACCCACCTCGCGAGGCATACCCCGATGAGGTGCTGACACATCGCTTCCGGCCGTATGGTGACCCTGGGGACCCGCCGCCGCCCCCAGAGGATCAATTGGACTTGGGTGTGGGTGATAGGCACGCAGAGGAGGGGGGTACGAAGGGAAAGGACAAGGAGAAGCGCAAAAAGCGGAGAGGAGGCGAGGCGGCTGAGTCCCCAAAGAGGGCGAAGAAGGCGAGAATGGCCACTTCATAGAAACTGATGTAGTATCACGCACGCACTTCCGCATCCTCACTTACACACCCACACAATGATCATTGTAAAATGCAAGTTGTTCTCTATAAGATTGCATAGACAGATTGGATGAGAAGAATGCGCAAATAAGATTACAGTAACGTAAGATACGGGTGATTGGTGATAGAGGCCAGCCCCGCCGCTATGCCCCACTCGAGTGGCTGCGGACGTGCAGGCCGATTCCAGATGCGAGCTCGAAACACGCTACAAGTAGGAGCTGACCCACCAGGTCCAAAAGCGCCGAGTGGATCGGCAAGGCGTACATGTCTGGGTCGTACTTGTGCGACCACAGGAAATTGGTCAGAGCATGCCCCGCGATTAGGGATATTGCAATCTATGAAATAATGAAGAGTGAGAAGGCGCGAACATTCATGTTAGGGATCAAGAAGACGGAACTCACGGCGGTGCAGAGGAAGAAGAGCGCGAGTATAGTGAACAGAAACGGCGTGGCGAGCCACGACGAGACGCGCAGGATGAAGAAAAAGGCGATCCCGACGGGGATGGAAACGAGGAATAGCACAAGCATGACGAGGCGCGGACGGGGCTCATGACGCAAAAGGCCGGAACCGGGCAGCGGCGTGATCGTCGACGCAGCTGCGTGCAACGCCGTCGATAGGCGCGAAACGAAGATCGAGCCCGCGCCGCCGGGGATACCTAAGCAAAAGTACGGGGAGTGTCAGCGCGAGGTATTATTGCGCTTTGACGAGGCACGCACCGCCAAAGGCGACAGCGAGAATTGCATAGCCTTCGTAGCGGCTCACGAAGACATCGAGCACGATGCCAGACGCGCTGGTGATGACCATCGCGCCGAGAAGCGGGGTCCAGCCTGCGCCGAGAAGCGGCCTGACGTGCTCGTTTCGCCGGACGGCAGAAACACACGCAATGGCGCAAAGAGTGAGGAACCGCGACGACGACGTAGGGAGCCGCGGTGCCGATGCCTAGGGTGAGGACTGTAGACATTGCGCCTAGTAGAGACATAGTGACGAGGTCGCCGAGGCAAGCAGCGATGGGAGGGGCGATGTTATCTGCGGGCAGGAGATGAACCATCGTTTATAGGTGTGGGGACAGGACCGCACCAGGGTCGCGACCCAGCTTTCGGCAAAGGACAACAAGGCCTGACATGAACGAGCCAAGGACAATCGCAGAGAGGCAGGCGGCGGACATTGCGGTAGATGCTACCACCATGAACCTACATAACCAAAATAAAGGGATCGCCGATGCAGACAGGGACAATCGGACACATACTCATTGAATTTTGAAAACCCTGTTGGTGGAGGAACGGCCCGTGGTCCTCTGTGTGAGTGACCAAGGTTTGGTGTCCGCAAATAATGGAACAAGTTCCTGGTGTCAGGTGGCAAGGATTCCGGGGACTCTTCTCCCACACCCGGAAAAATCGCGCTGAGAAGGAAAGGAAAGCATGCAGCGATGAAGGAGACGACCGCTGATTGTACCTGGATCAGGGCGAGGTTGCCGAGGATGAGAGCATTCCGGACGGAGGGGGTGTCGAGGTCACCCATGTTGGCTGCGGTACCGAGCCGAGCGGAGAGGTTCATTTCTATGTTGCCTTTCAAGTTGAGGATAGCTATGACTATCGCAATGAGTTCATTGATACTGGTCATTGCGTTCCAGTGCTGTCGCCGCGTGAGAAAAGAGAACGAGGACTGAGAACGAAACGCCGAACGGATATCTTGGAAAATAGCTCGCCAGTGAATAGGAGGCCCATGGTGGTGAGCAAGAGTGTCGGTAATGCCTAGGGTCTCGAGTCAGAAAGTAGAGGGACAGGATGCAGATATACTCACCTCGACAACAATACCGCCAATCTGATTCCAGAGCGTTGCAAAAGCTGGGTCCTTGCCCTGCCCGCGTGTCTGGGTATTTTGAGTCAGCAGTGCACGCACTGCACCATCATCATCCGAATCATATTCATGGTCATTGTCGCTGTCGCTGTCGTCGTCGTCGTCCGGGGGTTGTTTCAAGTGGCTCATTTCCACGTCCTCGTCCATGGTCCAATGGTGGGAAGAGAGCTGAGTTACCGTTTTTGGATGAAACGAAAGCATTGAAGAGCGTGGGAAAGTTGTGGTTTGGCCGCAAACCTTGTCGAGTCGAGTCGAGTTTCGCTGTTCCAGCTTGATTCAACTCGTGCTTTCGTCTCTTCCTTGCCACTCCGTCGTCCTCTCGACGACCCTGCGCCTTCATCAGAACGCACCGCAGCCCTTTCTGAAACCACTTCATTTCGGTTTCTAGGCCGCGAGGGTCCGCGCGAACTCTCTGGGAGTCATGTCGTCGTCCCTGGTTCAATACCCCTCAGTGCACCCTTTTCGCTCTCAGATCGTCAAAAACACACCAGATACTGTCCCTCCAACTGAAGAACTCGAGGTGCTAAAGGAAGACCTTATCGAACTTCGCCGGCATACCTTGGAACGTGCCAAGAAGGCCGATGATGATCTACGGACTATCGAGGAATCTATCAGGAGACTGAAGGAGAGGGAGAAGGGAAAAGCAAAGGCAGTCGAGAGAACGAAAAGAGAGTGTGCGTATTGTCTTCGACTGTCCGTGTGTGCTGATCTAACCAATCGAACTCCTCTTCGACCCCTCCCCTTGCGGCTGCTCGGTTCCCTGAACTCTCCCATTACACTGTTCATTTCTACCCGTTTTGGCACTCCTAACCCTGCGGCCGCCTATTCTCCCAACTCCGTCGCGACTCTACACCGTCGTGTTCGAACATTGCATTTGGGTCAATGATCTCTGTCTGCCCATCCTCCTCTTGCCCCTTGATTACCCCACCTCTGTCTTGCGACGACGGACCGTCTCCCTCTTCCGTTGCATCTCGCCCCACAACCATCAGTCACTCCATTTGCAGAATCTAACGATACGCGCGGGAGCTCTCATTCGCAGTCTACCGCGCCCACCCGTTTCTCCTCTCAACCTATCGCCGCATCTTCCTCTCGCTCGTCACTGGACGCTCGCAAACCGTAAGTGAATGTTCCTTCTCATCCCGTGCTATTCTACATCTGCGGCAGTGTGCTGGATGATAAGAGAAAGAAGAAAAAGCGGAAACGAGATGATGACTCGGACGATGACATGGGTATCAACCCTCATACTCTCACATATCGACGTGTCGCTCAACGTTGCTCTCAGAATCACATAGTGGGAAAGCGCATAAGCCAACCCCGCCACCAGCACAGCATCATTCTCAACCGTTCATTCCCAAGGCAGCCAAGCCCACTGGCTCCTTTGCCAACCTTCCCCAAAAGGTACACGCTAATTCTTCCGCAAATTTCTTTCTACCTCTTACCCTTCGTTGTAGCCACCGTCTGGCCCCGACTTTTCCGTCCCCCCAATAGCCCAACTCCTCCAACCTAAACCGCCAATACCGCCACCCCCTATACCGGGTCCCAGTAAACCGACAGACGTCATGGAGGATTTTAGCAAGGCGAAGCAGCCATCTCAAGTGCTCGTGAGTACATTCTACACGAGCATTGAGCCATACCTTCGGCCAATTAGAGAAGAAGACCTCGGCTTTCTCGAATACTCTGGCGACGAAGTAGAGCCCTATATCATGCCACGGCTTGGGCAACATTATTCCGAACAGTGGGAAGACGAGGATATTGCGTTGTATGATACCGTTCTGCCCCACATACAGGCAATCCGCGCGACGAGCAGTTATGCGCGGCCGGCATCGGTCGCCCCCGTTCCTCGCTGGGACCCGGCAACGCTTAACGACGACGATTTGCTAGTTGAGGAGCGTGGCCATGGTCCCCTCACCGAGCGCCTTGTGAGCGCCTTGCTTCCTGTAGAGGATTCTGTCGTTTGGAAGGGTGTTAAAGCCGCGGAGGAAGCGATGGAAGGTCGGCATGGTGTCGGTGTCGGCACGGCTGCTGGGCGGCAAGTGATCGTGGAGGATCTCGAACGACGGATCAAGGATAGCCTGAAATATCACAAAATCCTCGAAAGCAACGTAAGTTCTCCGCGCATGCATGCTTCGGTGAGCGCACTGACGGTTTTATAGCCCGACTACACGGACCCTGTGGACGACCCGATCGCGTCTGCCCTGAGGCAGGCACAGCGCGAGCTCCGCGCCGTCGTCGCTACGAACAAGGCACGCAAGGCACGACTTCTCGCAGTAGCAAAGGATAGGCTAGGCTACCAGGAGTACGTCGAGGCTCGCGAGGCGCTAGACAAGAACATCGGAGCGCTGTACACGAAGCTTCAAAAGAAGGATGGGCCCAAGGTCTCCAAGAAGAAAAAGGGGAAGAGTGAGGCGAATGGTGGCGCGCCGCCCGTGCCGCCACCTGCGCCCGCACCGACGCTCGGCACGTGGCCCTCGGCTGCGGGGCTTGGCCCGGACGAGGAGAACGATTTGCGCGTGCCAGAGCCGCTCGCGCAACTCGTAGCCACGCGCCGCCAGTGGGTCGACAGCATTGGCGGCATGTTCGACACGATGGAGCAGGAGCAGCCTGGGCGCGTGTACGGCCTTCCCGAGCGCAGTATATACGAAGGCCTCGACGCGGACGTCGCGGCGCTGCTTGAGCGTACGGGTGGCGCTGTAGGAGGGGCGGACGCGGGCATGGAGATCGGGCGGTCGGACGGCGCGGACAAGGGCAAGGCGCGCGCGGGCACAGATGCGATGGATGTCGACAGCTGATCGACGGTTGGCCTGCTGTCCGCGCGGCGTGCTCAGCGTGGGGGTAACGTTATTACTTCAGTGCTTGATTATGTATTTTTTGTTTCTTATTCCTTGGGCATTATTCATCGTTACCTGGCGGGGCACGCGCAATAGGAAGGAGCTACCACTTGGCCGCGGGATTCCCACCGAGGTCGGGTTGATTGAGGTTCGATACATACCACTAGTGATCATGTATACCTTTCCAGTAGGCAACGGCAGAAGCTCTCCTGCTGTGTTGACGATAGCAGATTCTGTCTCAAGTGGCGGAGCCGGCATTCAGGTACCTCGGGCCACCCTCGGCAAGAGCTGTCTCGCAGAAGGCAGGTCTGAAAACGTTCACGATACTAGCAGCAGCAGCAGCAGCAGCAGCAGATTGTCGTCGACATGGTGTACGTATCGACGTAAGGCCACACGCTGCTCGAGCATGATGCGCTTGGCGTGCTCGTCGACGAGTTCCTTCCGCTCGCGGCGGTGCTCACGCCGAGCATGTACGAGGCCGCGCTGTTCCTCTACCACCTGAAACCCCATTACAAGCGCCCGCAGGAGCCTGCGAGCATATCATCGATCGGCGACATGCTGCGCGTTGCATGCGAGCTGCGGTGCGCGCTCGGGGGCATCACCGCCGTGCCGCTCAAGGGCCCGGGCGGGCACTTGCGCGCGCGCCTCGCAGACCTCGTTTCGGTGAGCGGCGAAATTGGAACCGCTGGCGTTGCGGTGCACCGGGTCCGTGGGGTCTAGTGCGAGGGGATGGATGCTGCGCGTCCCAGACGCGGACACCGACCCGCTGGACACGGAGATCCTGCTTCGGGCCGCCGGGGCGAACCCGGGAGCGCCGGATCCTGGCCCCATGGCAGCAGTCGACGTGCCAGTTGTGGTGGACGTCCTGTGTGAGTGGGATGGTGGAGATGACGAGGGCATGGAGGGGAAGTGCGTGTGCAACGCTGTTCGTACACACGTATCTAGACTCGAACAACACGCACGGTCGCACCGGGTACATGCTCCGTGCTGTGCTGGCGTGTGCGCTGGCCCGCGGAGAGTCCTGTACGTGTTCAATCCCCCCCCCCTCTCTTCTTTTCTTTTTCT
This sequence comes from Lactarius psammicola, assembly GCA_025769895.1. Classification (NCBI taxonomy): domain Eukaryota; kingdom Fungi; phylum Basidiomycota; class Agaricomycetes; order Russulales; family Russulaceae; genus Lactarius; species Lactarius psammicola. The sequence goes on from WTXK01000237.1 coordinate 27,159, forward strand.
TGCGGGGTGTTGTGTTGCAGTGGTCGAGGCTGTCCAGCCCGCCACGACGAAGATGAAATGCGCCATTGCGACTGCGTTCCCTGTCGGCAGCGGCCACAAACCGCTGAACTACATGTCCCCGCTCCTCTCTCGTGCGTTCCACAGGCAAGGACTATACTTAACAATCCCCCGTACCCGTAGAGCGTTCCGCTGACCGACGACCCAGGGCGACGGCGAGAAACCCGTACCCGCTCGAGCGCACGCTCATCCGCCGCGAAATAGGAAGGAATGCGTCCGACACAATTTGTGCACCGGTTCGGAGAGAGCACGCTCTCGCGCGGGCGCTTCTTCCATATATCAAGTACGTCGCACCCCCCCCCCCCCCCCCTCTTCTCGTGGTCAATTAGCGGGTTTCCAGGCAGGACATCACTACCTCAAATACTACGCCAGGAAAAAACGGGTACAGCCCCATCAACTCACCATCTGTTAAAGACTACAACTCCCAGCCCCTTAGTAGCCAATTGTTGCATCGCCTATTTTTCAGCCGATACAGAGATCGTCCTCACCACCGTTCTCGAGAGCACGATGCCAACGTTGCGTTCGCTTCAGTGGGGTACGACCACCGGCGAGCTAGAGGGCATTCCAGTGTGCCTGCGTGCACCGCGTACAGCGCGTAATCAGGACGTCGGTATGCGAGGTGCGTCCAGCCCGACAGTACTTCTATTTTCCCCTTCCCCACGTGCGAAAGGGGACCCTGCGAGCCTTCTGATGGCAAATTCGGCTTGTGACTCATGCGGGAGGCGAAGCAACCGCGGAGCTGGGTACGGGGTCGAGAATAATCCCCACAGAAAGTGATGGTCACAGGAATGTGGTTACAGGCTTGCTTAGACCGGATCGGGGCTCTTGCCGTCTATGATCTTCCAACCCCCAAGACACTGGAGCACTGGAAAACGATCATGGGGAAGATGCACACGCTTGGAAAATATTTTTTGGAATATGGCCATGGACGAGGCGAAGTAATCTAATTTACTGAGGGAGGAAAAAAACGAAGGGAAAAAATTGAAGTCTACCTGTGTGTCAACAGAGAACCATGAGTTAGTTGAATCTGTCACTTTAGTTTCGAGGTACCTATACGATCTTCCGGGAGATCAATCGATCAAGTGCCGGTCTGGCGATCTCGAAGCATAGGTTAGACTTTCGGGCATCTCCCATGAAATCGTCTTCTCTGGCCCCGACAGATTCCTGGTCGATGAGTGTAGAAGAATGCAGGGACATGACGACGTAGGTACCATTTTCGTTGGGATCCGATATATTCACGTTGATCGAATCGGGGAGGGGTTGCACCGAGTGGCGCATGCTTGGGCGGACGTATAGAAGCCAGAGTTGTGTCTTTCTTTCTTGACTTCGCGGTTCATTTTCATGGATAGAGGACTGTGTCTTCAAGTCATCCCGAACGAGTGCCTTCAGAAAACCGAATTAGAGTTAGAAATCGCATTCGGAACGCTGCATCCGACATATTTCTTGGCCTCGCTATAGTCCCACGACCTCATTTAGGCATTTCTTCTATCAACTCTTCTTTGGTTTCCATGTCAGTGAGGCGCGTGAAGATGATGAAGGCATAGAACCCTTGTTTTCCTGACTTGGACTACGAAGACTCCCTTAAAAGAACGAAAAAAAAGGAGCTAGAGACGGCGACGTACAGGTAAGGAGATAGGAGAGGTAATACTTCTCGCCAACTTTGTCAATCTGCCCTTTGTTCAGACACGAGTTGACCTTTTTGGCGATGTATTCGCTGGCTTTCACGGAAGGTCCCTCCGAACGAGATAGTCAAGATCCTGACATTCATCAACTTCGTTTTATGAGCAACTTGGAACTATTCCGGTAGTTGGGAGAAACCAAGCAATAAACAGTGCACAAGGATCCCTTCGGGTTGGACACCGCCGAGAATAACAAGGAGGCGTCGATAAAGGGAGAAACAGGGGGAAGCCTGGGAAGGATAAAGAGAAGGTTCATTCAGACGGCTCAGCGCACGACGGGAAGGTTGGCGCGGTAGCAATACTAATGAGACCAGGAGTACCACAGGCGCGCGCATAGCCTCCATCGTCCAGCTTCGTCCCTATGTAGTCTCAACCCTGAATTCGGTCCACTCACTCCATTCAACCAAGTATGGCTAACGGTCTGCGGGCAATTTTCACTTTCTTCTTTTAGGAGGGCGATAGATAGTTGACCCAAACACGATTGACGGGCGGTAGAAGTGGGCGAGGCGGTTGATGCTGAACAAGATCGGCGTCATCTGCCTACAGAACGTAGTAACTTTCAGGCACGGAGAAGAAGCCGAAGACCAGCTTGAGCCGCCCGCCCGTCCAAGTTACAGGTGACGGGCCTGGGCCGAACCCCCGGCTTCGACCGCCATTGATCGGTCCGGGTAGGGGCATCCGCCAGTGCAAGTGCTCAAGCCAACTTGAAGCAGTACTCAAGCCAGTAGACCACGATTTACCTGGGCTATCGCCTAGCTCCCAAGCCCCAGTCACAACTTGCTCCTCAGCTACCCCTCGGAGAAGCGTGACCGCAACAGCAACCGGCGCACCAAAAACTTGAAGCGAACAAGCTTACCGCAAAACTGCTTTATGTGTTCCTTTTATATTGTAAAGCACGAGATATTTGGCATGGTGCCCAGCAGTCAAACACCACACTGACTCTTGTAAACCACTTGAAGAACCTCCAGGGCGAATTGCTGCTGTAGGAGCCATACAAGCCCGAGGTGCTCGAGGGCATATAGTAAGTCATCAGCATTTGATCACGTTCCTGTATTTTACTTTGGCTACTGGAATTGGAAATCAAGTAAAATTAAGTAAAAAAAGTAGTTCCAGTAATATCCAGAACCGTGTTTCAAGTCTCGGCTAAATAAACATCAAGACGCGTCAAGTCTGCCAGACCAGTCAAGTAGTTAAGTAATACAAGTCTCATTAAGTCGCACCCAGTCGCTTCCAGGACTTCTACTTGTAATTACGATGCAATTTCAAAAGCGTGATAGTCTATATACTTGTTTATATAATAGGTCCCAAAAGCATCAAGAGAATGTTCAGTGGACAAGTCGGTTGGCATAAAACTATCACCATAAACGGGTAACAAATGAGCCGCGCGGAGGACCGAATCAAGATGGATCACCCCAACTGCTGGTGACCCATCGGCATTACTGTCCGGTTGTACAACCCACATACCCGTAACTTCATCTGGGTCATCTGCGATGTGTGTGAACCACCTTACGAGTGCACAGGGGTAATAATTACCCCTCCACACAAAAGAGAATAAAGCACGTAAGCGCACGACATCGAGTCCCCGTACTCCAGACAGAGTGGGATCACGTTCGACAAAAGCTGTGTCGAACCGAGGAGTTTGCTTGCGCCAATGAGGGTGGGATCGAATACACTCTGCACGCATACCACGAAGCCCGCTCGGGTCGCTTGGGGAATAAAACACAGCGGTCATACTATGATACACCAAAACTTTCGACTCGAAATGAGGGCATTGAGTTAGGGGAACTTCTGAAGCACTAGGGGCATCGGGATCGTCCAAGTGTGTTTGATTGAACAAAAAACGACGAATAAGGTCGTGGAAATCGGGTTGGTGAAAAACGGCTGCCAATTCTGCAGACGTCGACGGGTACCCCTTCTCTAATCAAAGTTAGATACAGTTAAAAGACAGAGAAATATACACACGGCGGATCAAGGGTAGGAAGACATGGCTGACGACGTCCTTGTCGTCAACTGGATGCGTTTCGTCCATCTCATTATTTGAGCTCCTGGTGCCTTGCCCGTCATTGTTCCCATCATCGGCATCGGCAGAGCGTGCGTCTGAGCCCGCGGTTTGCTCGTTGCTAGGTATGTCTGCACTCAAGCAATTCATGAGTGATTCCGAATCTGTGAGAGATCGAATAGCTTACCAAGTAATCCCGCACGCGCGCAAGCATCTGTGAGGACCGTGCCTTTGAGCATCCCTCTTGATTCGTAATTGGAACGCGAGGCTGCAAGTTGATCCAGCCGCTGATTGATGATGAGCATTTGACCGAGGGCATTGCATCGGTTAGAACGCCGCCACGGCTCCTTGACAGCCTTAATGTGCTTCGATTCAGTGATTGAGGAACAAAGTCCATTGGGAGCGCCGAACATGCGTATGAGGTGCTGGTAATGGGAGAGGGAGTGTTGGCGTGGAAGAGAGAAGCCATTTGGACGAACGCCAAGGCTTTGAAATACCGTACGAAATTGATGAAATCGGTCAAGGGCGTCCCGTACTAAATCCAAAGTGTCGTCATTAAACATATCTCGACGAACCAAGTAACAAAAGTCCAGGAATGCGCGGAATGTGCGGATCACATCGGACGGCACATGTCCCTCAAGTGCGGGAAGATAGACCTATGGGAAGACCTCATCAGCCATCTAACGGCTATAAACGAGCGTACTTGCCTTCATCAACGCTTTCGAGTCGTCACCTGTCCACTGCTTAAAACCACGGCCTTGTGGAAAGTGGCGGAGTCCTGGGAATGGGGGCGCCAGTGCAATCCTCAACAAAGAAGTACTCGTTAGTGAATGCTACCCTTGCGAAAAATGACTCACCGCCGGTCGATGTCATCTAAGATCACATTCGCGTTGTTCTTACCGTATTTCAGCACGAGGAAGTCTTCAACCCAGGTCACTAGGTGATCCTTAAACGTGCCCTTGACAACCTGATGAAGTATGTCGGGAGCTATGATCTCATGGATGTCGGCACGCGGGAATTCGAAAGTAAAGGGCTGGAACGCGATCAGCATCAAGACAATCAAGTCCACAAGAAAAAGAAAAAAAGAAACTCACCGTCACGGATCCAACAATGCCGTATTGGTCCCGCAGCGAGCCCAGGTCTAATACGTTCACCAATGCTTTGGTTAACTCTTGTGACCGCCGCTCGCCACCTATGTCAAGGTTATTGGGGTGTGCAGTACAACTTTTAGTATTAATTGTTAGTAAATATGTAGAGCAATTTGATGTGACGTACCGGGGGCACCAGCCTTGAACTGTGCAGGCCAGAAGGGCTTGTTCTGGGTAGTCCGCGATATATGGCCCTATGCTGTAGATCACACGACGGAAGTGGCCATCTGGTGTCCGCGTGACCTCAGGAGTGCTCATCGCAGGCCGAATGCTACTAAGGATGTGTGCAAGGGATGTGTGAAAAAGTTGTCGGCGGAACCTGCGGAATTCGTTATCGTCAGTGTGCCGTTTGTCTGCTGGAACGTATTTAGCATTACATATATGCCCAATAAATAAACACTTACTCTTCGGGATAGCCAGAAATCCCAACAAAACGATCGCGTTTCGATGGGCACGACGGACATTGTTGCGAACGTTGCCGATGGACAAGTAGAGAGGATAGTACTCGTTTTGGCCTGTAGCAACGGACACAGTGGTTTTGTCGCTGCCAAGTATCAGTGGTACGAGCAGCGCCCCATGCGTCTCCGGATCTTCAGCTATTTTATCGGCTTCCTTCCAAGCCCAATCCCCACTCATGAAATCCCGCCATCGTCGCCTCTTCTGGACGTCAAACTCGCGGAATGGTACGTAATCGAATTCGCCATCAAAATCCGGGTTGGAAAGTAGGTTGTGCAACAACTGGCGTGGATCCCGGTGCCATACATCGTAGGTCGTTGTCATCCACTCTGGTGTGACGTCGGGACGAGGTCCGTCATAGGAGAGGGAAAACCCCTGCCAGAGCGCGTCGCCGAAAGGTGTCGAGTCGATAGTTGCGTAGAGGCTGTCACGGCTGTCGAAAAGGTTGATCTCGTCGGGGGGAGTACCGTGGTTGATAAGAGAGGCGCGCCATAATTGTAAAAGGAGATCAATAGACCCACCCGACATCTGAACCCTTCGATACAAGAACTCCGCAAGCTCAAATTCGACACGGTTATGATATGGCGTCCAGTCGTCTGGAGACTGGACTGGAGGAGGGGTCGGCGGAGTGCCGGGAGGGAGATATACGTGGTCTTCATTGCATGGCGTCGCTATAAAATGGAGTGGGCAATTTTAGTCAGTCTGATAAGTGAAAATGTACCGCACAAAGTTCCATGATACTCCCATTCGGGACCATCCTCACCCCCTTCATCGTCCAGATCTCCGTTCATTTGCCAGTGGGCATCAAAGTCTGGTGGGGGAGAGTCAGGTGCGTCGGCAAGTAGCCGACTCGGAGGGACAATAATTGGACGCTCTTGAACCATATGTTTGGTTCGCATGTGCTTTGTGAGACCAGCGTTGTTGACGAACCAGCGATTGCATCCTGGTGACCGGCAAGGAATTTTGCGAATAGCAAAAGAGGTTGGAGGATCAACCTGGCTGCGAGTGAAGCGATCATACGGTTGAGGCATGGAGGAAGTGCAGAGTTGCGCACCATATTTTTTTTGCAAATGGTTTCACATTGTGCGCGCGACCTAGTCAAATTTCTAGTGTTTAGTTCAGACTAACCCGAAAAAAAAGGTCTCCGCACCGCGGGAGAGTGGGTCCTACAAACACCTCATAAGGCGGAACATTTCACGGTCCCCACTTTTTTTTACTGCCCACTAACCTTCTCGTCAGTTCTCCCCGAAAAAAAAACTCACCATGTCTTCCACACAATCCCAGTCCCAAGGGCACCGCCCAGTAACACGAGCCAAGAACGCAACTCAACGCCCTGGTCAAATTCTTGTCGAGGCCCAACAGAAACGCAGGAGTGCCGAACAGATGGCTAAGGTCAGGGCACAAGAGCGTCTTGACAGAAGGATTACTGAACAAGGAATCCGTGCCGCCCTGAAGCACGTCGCCAATATCCAAGACCGCCAGCAGAGCGAAGATGCCGAGGCAGGTCGGCGTGTACTTGCACCTTCTCTCCGTCGACATGAGACCCTATTGGTCGTGCCAAGTCACACTGATGCCGGCACAGAAAAGGGCGACACAGAAATCGACAAGGAGACCGAAGAAGAAGTTGCCCAGGCCGACGACATCGATGGTGAGGAGCAAGAAACTGGCATCGGTGATGACAGCAGCAACATGGGTGATGGGGGAGAGGGAGAAGAACAACCGCGCAAGACCAAAAAGAAGGGCGACCCAATGCGTGTTCTTATCGAGTCACTCCGGAAGCAGTCACGCCCAAGTGGGAAATCGATCGAAGTCAGTTTAGTCACCAAGGTACCCCCCGTCCCAGCAACGAAAGGTAAAAAAACTCGTGCAGCGTGAGTTATTACCTCAATTCATATGCCCTCTTTTTAACTTTCTCTTTACCCACGACTCCACCCTCAAACTCAAACAATGACCTTATTCCTGACGGAAACAACCCTACTTTACCATCACTTCAGACTTGCACCATCCGCCACCGTTGCCCACCCAACCTCCAAGTCCCAGTCCGGCATCATTGCTGACTGGGCTGAGAGAGTTGCCACTGCCGCCAAAAAACCCATCGCCATCACTTCGGCTCCTAGCCGTAGCTCATCTGAGGATGTTCTTGTTTCTGTAGCTGACAGCCCCCTCCCTAGATCCCCCGCCTACGAAACAGGAGGTCTCGACAAGGAGGTCTTCGAGACCTATGTCCCAGGCGAACAGAAAGGCACGGTCAAGCACGTAAGTCTTTGAGTCCGTCCTTTCTCAATTGTTCTCTCAACCGTGGTAACAGGCATGTCTGAAACGTAAACTTGTGTTCGACACGACAACTCCCATTACACAACCTGCGGCTAAGAAGGCCCGCAAAAAGTGTACGGCGCTGCCTCCTGGAGCCGAGGAAAATAATCGATTCCGTGGCGTTTTCATCCCTACATACGAGCGGTGGGTCGGGACACAAGCGAACCCTTGGGTCATACCGGACGACGTCGCAATTCCAGTACTGCAAGCTATCTGGGATACTGTTTACAAGGACGTGCCCTGGACTGTGAACGCAAATGACTGTGTGTTCGAGCGTGTATGTTATTTTTCTTTTTTGAGGGGTGGAGAAGGCGAGCTCATGATATGGCTAGGTCACACAGCGTCTCTACGAATGGCGCAGCTCCTTCAAATGCGCCGCTGACATTATGCTCGAACAGTTCTTCGAATGCGAGGAGTACTGTGATGTGTTCAAGAATTATGACGACCGCCAAGTATGGACGGCAGATATGCTCACAGATTGCAAGTTCGTTTGGGCGGTGGCGGATAAAGTAAGTTTTCTCCATTATTTCTATGCTACGTACTACTCACAGACAACTACTTGCCAGGACAAGCGGAGCGGATTGATGCGTGCCCCTTTCATCTTACAGGTATTCGCGACGCACCTCAATAGCATTGTTGGCGCTGAGGACGTGCCCGGCCTGGCGGCCACTGGTGTTGATGGGGACCATGTGACTGCCGTTGCGAAGTACCCACCCATGGGAGCGCTGGCCCTTGCCGCTGCTGCTGTGAGTCCCTCCATGGGTTGAAGACGCTTGCTAACCTTTTGCAGGTCGAGCGAACACTCCAGCTCTGGGCAGATGGCGAGATGATGGCCCTGAAAGCAGCACCTGTGAAGAAACTGACCAACAAACCGTCCATCAAGGCAGCGTCAAAGCTCAATCCCGCAACTGGGGTTGTCTCAAATACCACCTCGAAATTTTCTGCGGAGAACTGGGCGGCAACAACGAAGAATTACTTTCGATCTATCACTAAAATGAAGGCCGGGTCGCTTGAAGAGATCGTGCAGCTGGCTACAGCATTCATGTCACCATCGAAGTGCCGTCGTCAAGGGTCTTCATATAGTCTTCATAGCGTTGGCGAAGATGATGGTGACGTAGACATGCGCGCGTGTCTTATGGATGATTAGGTATGTACTAGTAGTACAGCATGGTCTTTCTGTTAAGACATGGCATTCAGACTGACGGTTATGTTTTTCTTTCGTTCAGGTATCACAACCCCCTCCTTATGTCGTGTTACAACTTGTCGGACTGTGGCTTTCCTATTTGAATCGTGTAGTGGCCAAACGTTTTACGGGGACTCAGATACCATATTGCATGCGATTGATGTTTTTTTAAATTAAAATACGCCACTTTAATATGACTTGATTTTACTGGAACTACCTGGGATGTTCTCCAAAAGTGTCCTGTATTTTACTTGAACGCCCTGGAATCGGGATACTGAAGTGGATTCAAGGCACGCCAAGTAAAGTCCAGATGCGTCCGGGTAGAATCCAGATCACGGATCTACTGGATTTTACTTGACAAAAATGGTCCTGGATTTTACTTAATCGGCGATCAAGTAATATCCTGTAAAATCCAGGAACATGATCGAATGCTGATGAAGCCTGAGAGCGCAATTCGTTCCCCTTTATGTTTCAGTGCAGATCCGATGTGTCGTTCTACCGAATCGTCGCAGGTGTCTGAGGTGCGATCACGCACGTGTCGGGTTTCATTGTTTCATTTTGGCACGCTCGACCCAGCAGACTCGACCGGTACAGACTGGACTCGAATCTATCCGCCGCGGACGCTCGCGGCCACTCAGGAGACCACGGAGACCACTTTCCAACGTGGGTCCCTTTCCACTCCTTATCTTATCGACACGCCCCTATTCCCACGCCAGCAACCCCTGAATCGTTTCTAAGTCCATTTCTCTTGTAGTATTCCTTCCCCCTTTCTTTTCTTTGCGCCTGTTTTTGATGAAACGCTATAAAAAGTCTCTAATGTATCGTAATACAGTTCTCAAAAAGTCTTTCGTGTGCCCTCGTCCGGTCCCTCTCAAAAGTGAAGTAAGGCTCGCTTCTATTATTACTCGCGCTCTACTTCTATTATCACCGCCTTCACACTATTCTGCCGGGTGTAACAGCTATCTCGGACCCCGTCACCTGCCTGTCGGTGATAGTTTGTCAAACGAGATTTGATGTCGATGTGTTGGTTCGTGCATGGTAGTTGTAGTTGTAGTTGTAGTTGTCGTCTGTTGTGAGGTGAAGCGCTGCTTGATTGTCGCAATAGAGAGACCCTCTAGTGTGACAATCAAGCCACACTTCACCTCGCAACCGACGACAACTACCGCACGCGGACCAAACACATCGACATTAGATTCCATTTCATTCAACAAACCATTTCCGACAAGTAAATTAACATCAAATACTGTCCTACACAAGATATGCCGTGAACATCCGAGTCCTCACGTCGGCACTTCCGAAGTATAAGGTCGTAATTCATTCGCAAACACCCGGGATTTGTCATGCCAGTTCCATCATTCATGTTGCTCCTTAGCAGCTTCTGTTTCTTGTTTTCTCCTTTGTCCAGCTGCAAAAGTACATATATTGCTCATGTGAAGTTTTCTTTCTCCCTCGTGTTCCTCGTAATTGCGCGCGAGACGGATAGCTCCATTGTTTTTACGTGCTATGCAGTGCGTACATGAGCTCGGTGACGGAGGGGACCCAAAAGGGGGGCTGGGGGAGAGTGAGACAGAAAGAAAGGAGAGGTGGAGAGGTGGCAGCGAGTGTGGGCTGTGATCAGGAAAGAGTGGAGCATCGTGAGCTTGCGGCGTCCGGGGCTTGAGTGGGGCGCACCCGAGCAGAAGGTAAATGGATGGTTAAGCGGGGACGAAAGCGACAAGCGAGGAGGCCGAGCAGCAGCGTGCGAGAGCCGTATTGTGGTCGAGAACGCGTGCACTTTAATTTCATAGTTAGAGCAAGAACGTACAACGAGGATTTGAAAGTGGACCACGCCCTCGCTCTATACAAAGAACAAGGAGTTGTAGGTAACAAGGTGGTAGAACACGGTGACTGGTCAAAGGGCTTGAAGGATATGGTCACGGTCAAGGGGACGACTTGACGATGGTGAAGACCTGGCCCGGGGTTTACACTGGGACTTGCACTGGAGAAAATGAGGTAAATTGGCGACTTACAGCACGGCACAACATATCTCCCACTCCTTTCATGAATCAACCTCGTCCTCACAAGCGACCTAGTGTAATGTTGACTGCCCTAGGTCCTCACACGACCGTGGGCATCTGTCCTAGGCAGTGGCAGTGGGAGCAACTAGTACTTATTATCAGGAAAATGGAATGTTACTGGCGGTACTAGCCGAGACTGGCAGCCCTCAGTTTTAGCGGGCGCCAGCCACCCCTAGTAACGACAGGTCATGACAGGTCATTTCCATTTTGCCGATGCATGTCGATCTGCTGCCTGTCAGATTGGTGTTGTCTTATGTGGCAGTTCCCTGCATATTGTTGTATATGTGGGGCTGGGACAGATATCCACAGTCGTGTGAAAATGTAGCCCATGTTTCCTTGTATGACTTGCCATGCCTCATCTGATGCGCGTGTCTAGGGTGAGGTATTTTTTTTTTTTTTTTTTTTTTGAATCCATTTTTGTGCGCCTGAGGGTAGACTACCCTATGTAGCACTACACTTTCAATAAACTTAGGGTGAGGTATATTAACACCCTCCTGCGTGCTGCTAATTCCCAAGTCCTGGTCGTCGTGAAAGGACCTATTTGTGACTTGCATCTTTCTTTCTTCCCACCTCGTCGCCTCACTTTACATTCCGATTCTCGAGTGTTTAGGCATGACTGTCCCACAAAGTAAGTCTCAGATACCCTGTCAGCCTTTCTAGGCCCGTCCCGTACCAACTGTGTCTCAACCGATTGTTTACAGCATCTATTAACGAAATCGATGCCCGCATCACCCGTTATCAGCGCCGTATCTCTATATTATCTCGATTCGATCCCATTCGCCCTTCCGTTGTTCATTGTCTAGCTATGACACGACTCCAGCGACACATGCCATCAGATCGAAGGGAAGATCTCGACAAGTCAATTTTTCATTTCACCGAATCTATACTCCTCCTACCCTGTACATGGCTAGTGCACGGTCAAATGATCCTCCAAGCTTTGTTCTTCCTCGCTTTCGCACTTCTCGAGCGCTTGAAAGCGTCCAAGCAGCCCGAAGATGCCATTCATGCAGCCAAATACCTCCGCCATCTTCGAAACCAGCGTCACGCAGCATTCGGGTTCTCTCGCTTTGTAGTCACGACGGCGCTTGTTAATGTGTTGGCACTTCAGGTGGAGTTGGAAGCCAGAAACGTAGTCCAGGACATTGAGGAGATGGCAGTCCTCTGCCACGAACTCCTCACGTCAGATGCATCCGATGGCGACAACATCTGCCCTATCACTCTCTTTGTCAGAGTAGTTTCATCTAGAATCCGTCTGTGGGTCTTGGATCAACCATTGAATCAAGTTATCGAGTGCCTGCGACTGGCGAGGATGCACAGGCCAGAACTGCGAGATGCTCACTCCGCCCTTGCCATTTGTCTCAGCACTCGTTTTTTTTAAAGACTTTTGTGAATGATGATTATGAGGAAGCTGCGTCCATCCTGGATGGACTTATTACTTCCAGTTCCCCCGAAGACAGTCAGGATGAATACTACGTAGACACTTGCCTTCGTTAAACAGCTCGTGACAGCACTGGCGGTGACCCGATCGAAAGCGCACAGGACACCGGAATATTCAGTAGAGGCAATATATCGCGCTTGTGCCTTTCTCAGTTCATCTCTTGCTCATGTTGAACAACCTTTTCATCCTGCTCTCGTCGAAGCCTTGGAAGAGACTGCAGAGCATCGTTTCTATTACTTCGGTCCTCACGAAGGCCTCGAAGTGTCGTCCAGCGGTTCACAGCCAGTCCCAATGGTGTCTTGGTGGAGTATGAACATGGCGATCCGGAACTCGGTCGATGCTCAAGAGGATCGAGCTCCTTGTGGGACTCCTCTCTGGAATCCGCATTAACGACATAGCGAAGATCGACGAAGCTATCGAAAAGGGCCGAACCATACTTGCTCCTATCTACTCCAAGACATCCGTTTGCGTCACACCTTTTCGAAAAATTCGGCTTCATCCTCGAAGAAGCATTCGAGCGCACAAAGAGGATCGAGTATCTTAACGAGTTGATTGACACATACCGTCAAGTTCTTGGGTGTCCGTTATCACACATCCTGCGCTTCTGGACATTTCGTCGGTTTGCTCACCCGCTCCAGGTCCTTTTTACGCAAGACTTGGATGAAGCACTGGAACTACTCTCCCAGTGTGCCAAGGACGGATATGCGAGTTTGCCGGATCGATTCCAGTCTGCATGCTTTTGGGCTTTTAGTGCGCGATGTACCCAACACTCCGTCTCTACGGCGTACGAGAGCGCTGTGTCCTTGATGCAAGATACCCTACTTTTTGCACCAACTTTGCTGCTACAGCATGCCACTCTCTCGCCATGTCTAACGACTCTCATAGCATGCCGCTGGACTACGCCTCGTATCAGGTCAACCTGTTTAAAATTGAGGAAACGATTGAGACTCTTGAAAGAGGGAGAGCCTTACTCTGGTCCGAGATGCGTCACCTCCGTACTTCAGTCGATCAACTTCTCGAGGCGCACCCACATTTAGGACACAAGTTTGCAGCGGTCAACCGAGACCTTGAGGAGCTCACCGAGTCCATCCCACCGAGCCGCAAATTGAGCGTGGATGATGGCGCAGCCGAAAGCCCTAGGGAGGTGGACCCATTCGGTCGTCTCCTGCTGGAGCAACGTAGCCTTTTGAAGGAACGCGACACGTTCATTTCACAAATTCAGGCCTTTCCAGGGTTCGACAGCTTCCTGACATCTCCATCGTTCGACACACTCCGTTCTGCCGCCTTGTCGGGTCCTGTCAATATCATAAACCACTCCGAATGGCGCTCTGACATTCTTATCCTTCTTCACAACACGTCTCCCTCCCTCATTGGCACCCCTGCCAATTTCTACCGCCGTGCGAGCGCATTAAAGGACAAGTTATTGAACTCGCGACACAAATACGGGCTCGATTCAAATCATTATGATCAAACACTTGCCTCTGTTCTTGCGGGGCTTTACAAATTCGTCGGCAAACCTGTCATCGACCGGCTCCAACGGCTGAAAGTAGCAGAACAGTTCCGCATCTGGTGGTGCCCGACATCTGTCTTTTGTTCCCTTCCTCTCCATGCCATGGGTCCGATCCCATCCGATGACGGCGAGATGCGCTATTTCTTGGATCTCTACATATACTCCTATACCCCAACACTATCTGCACTCATCCAATCTCGTAATCCTGATTTCGGTTCGCAATGTTCGGATCGACCTTCTCTACTGCTTGTCGCACAGCCTGACCCGTCTCTCCCAACTGTGCGAGGCGAGATCCAAGTCGTCCAGACTCTCGATACCGAGGTGACCAGTCTCGTCTCAGAAGCTGCGACACCCGCCGCGGTCATCGATAGCCTCCATCACCACCGATTTGTTCACTTCGCGTGTCATGGTACACTGGAGGCCGGAAAACCATTTGAGGCAGGATTCGAACTTACGGAGGCGAGCGCCTGACGCTACTCGAGATCTGCGCTCGCATCTGCCCACTGCCGAATTCGCATTTCTCTCTGCTTGTCACACAGCCGAGGTGACTGAAGGAAGCATCGTTGATGAGGGGCTTCATTTTGCAGCTGCAGTACAGTACTGCAGGTTCCGCTGTGTGGTCGGGACGATGTGGGCGATGGTGGATGAAGCTGGGCGGGACCTGGCGGAACATTTTTACAAGGCATTGTTCTCTACTTCTAGACGAGAACAGGGGCTACCGTATCACGAAAGATCTGCGAAATCCATCTGGTTCGCGGTGAAAAAGCTGCGGAGAAAGAGACGAATCACCCTGGAGAGATGGGTGAATTTCGTTCATTATGGAGCATGACTAGAGATCATCTGCGAGTGTTTGAGTGTTTAAACGTAGTTTTTGTGCGTGCAAGGGCCCAAACGTTATAGATCCCGCGTGGTGTGTGTCACTGTTATTCCATGGTGAGGGTTTCGGACTGGATGTAACTGTATTGAGGTAGTTGTCTGTAAATGTGTTACTGGAGCGATTGTCCATCATTGTCCATCAAAAGGTTGATATGTCGAGCACGATGGGGGTATCTCACTCTGTAAGAGCGCAGGTGCGAGCACAGAACGTAAAAGGTAAAGGAGATACAGGGTACTGCATGTCGATGAACAATGACAAGTTGACAGCCTATCCACTCTCTGGCTCAGGGGTAAGGCTCGACATCGCGCTCAGGCAGGGAGACGCAGGTTCCTCTTTCGGGAGGCCAAGCACCGCCGTCTCCTCGATGGCGATCTCAATTTTGGGGCCAGACTCTGATTTTACCGCGGGGGTTTTCCGGCCCTTTGATTTCGCGGCCGTCTGAGCGCTTGGACAGAGATTCTGCGTGCTCAGCGTACACATGCCACACTTAGGGCCGACGGGAAGACAAACGACCTAAGTTATTCGTTTCGTCAGCGGAGGCGGAGCGGCAGAGCTGGACAGATGACAAGACCTGTCCAAAGCCGACGAGGAGATGGTTTATCTCTTTGTGGAACTCGGTGGGCAGCCACGACTGCAGGTTAAGTCTATATTCAACATGCCAACGTCAGCGAGTGCCAGAACAGTCGAAGTTTCTTCTCACCTGGTTTCTTCGGGTTTCTTCGTGGGCGTCTTGTGCCATTTGAGCCTGTTGGTGATGCGATGCACGTGGATGTCTACGCCAATCCCCACGTTTCTAATCTCGCCCCCCCCAATTATTCAGTTTTCAGCACGACGCGACGAAAAAGATAAATAGATAACGCACATATCCCAGGCGGCATGTAAGCACAGAAAAGCCATTTTAGGACCCACGCCAGGCAGCGAGCACAGCTCGTCGACGGTCCTCGGGACGTCCGAATCGAATTCATCTCGCAGGCGCTGTGCCGCCTGCTTTATGTACCTAATCGATTCCTCTTAAACGAAAACTGTTTTTGTCTGAGAAAGGAAAAGGAGACTGACTGTGTCTTTCGGCGCCAGAAGCCTACCTTGTTAATGCAGTCGGCGACGACGTGCTCCTCGGCTGCGAGCAGCGCGTCCAGGCTGAGCGTGCCCCCGAACGCAGCGCGCAGCTTATCGACCGCTGCGTCGGTCACCTCGTCTTTGGTTTGCGAGGAAAGCATGAGTGATATGAGCGTCGCGAAACGCTTATTCTGGCCAGAGTGTCAGTGTTTGGAAAAAAAAAAAAAAAAAAAACCGAGGGAAAAAGGGAGAAAGGAGGTGGCATACACGTGGGTCTACCTCCTTCCACTTGGCAGTGTCGCAGCCCATCGTATCGACGGGCGCAGGGAAACGCGCGCGCATCTCCCGAATCGCGTCGTACGTTTCGCGCCAGCGCGCAGGCGCTGGGTGCGGTGTATCCAGGGCCCGCTTGATCTCCTTAAAAACCTTCGCCTTCTTCGGTGCAGCTTTGGCCCTGTTCTTGCCCTTGCCGCCGTTGTCGAGAGCCTCTTCATTCCCGGTCGAAAGAAGAAGCTCGGAGGCTTTGGTCTCGACCTTGATGCGCTTCGGATGGCGTCCTTCCACGGAAGAATCTGGAGAGTGCGAGTGCGAGTCGTCGAGATCCTCGAGCTTGAACAGGGTAACTGATTGATCAGCCGAGCTCTGCTGGGTGATGAGACGCGTCGGTCGCGTCGACGAGCCACTGCGTCTCTTCATGGTTAAATATGGCCCGCGACTGACGGTTGCGAGTGGTAGGCTATATGCGTACGCGTTGACGGCCAGTGTAGGGGGTGACGCTCATACTCGTTCAAGGTTGAGACAGGCTCGGATCATTACATAAGCCATCGGCGAGAAAGCTTATTCTGTTCCAGGCAGGTTGCCTTGCCCTGTCAGGCGTGTGTCATGGTTGGTGAGTTGGTGAGATCTCTCTCGGGCTTGTACAAATCAATCGCGTGAGCGTCGTACCTTTGAGAGTCTGAGACATTAAAGGTCTCCGGAATACGACAAGAGTGTAAATACACTCTCTTAGCCATTGCTCTTTGGGATATAAGAGACATTCTCATCTACAGTGGTGCGTGATTGCATAAAAGAGCGCGCGCTGCAAGAGGCAGTACACATAGAACGGTACATGATCAAAACCAAAAAAACAAACGGAGCACTACTACAAATATCTCCAGTCCGTGTTTATTATTATCACATAGGTCCAAATCCATCACAGCACCGCGAGAGCCGCAGACGACAGCACACTGACGAGCAATGCCACCGGCGCAGCTACCGGCAGCGCAAGCGCATTGCTCGTTCCCGGCGTGGGCAAAAAGTGCTTCGCGTCCTCGGCTTGCTGCGCAGCTGAGTCCTACAAGTCATGGCGCACGTGTTATCTGTACGGCTCAGAGGATGGAACGTCGAGAACCAACCTTGAATGCGATGATGCCGACCAAAACGCCCAGGATGAAGAAACAAAAGGCGATGAGGAGCCAGATGACGCCCCATACTTTGGGACCAGGCGACAAAATATAATTTTAGCACCGCAAAAAATCACGTGAGGAAAAAATGAGAGGGATTACCTTGGGACGGGAAACATCCGCAGATCTTTGCGAACGCAGACGCATCGGACGAGTTCACTTTGCGCGCGATAGTGTCATCTATATAGAGAAATAAATTTAGCCCGCTGACCCATTCCCATTCCTGAACACTCACCAATGACATCCCAAAGGACGTACATGCACGACATGACGCCGATGAACAGCACCTACCACGCGGGCGTGCGCCGATGAGCCGCCGCAGGAGCGGTGTACACGCACATGGCGAAAGGAACTCACGAGGTAGCGCAGTGCCTCTCCGCCTTTGACGAACCAAAACAGGATGATTAAGCCGGACATGCCCAACAACAGCACCCACGTCCTGTCGGCCAAAAAAAATAAAAATCAGCCGGCCGACACCGCCACCCAAAAGAAACAAAACGCACAGGAGATTGCGGCGGGCCCACCAGAGCGTAAAGAGGAAAAATACGGCGAGGACAAGGCTGGCGACCTTGCTCGCATTGGTGTCGAACCCGCACGCGATGAGCGCCGCGCCGATCAGGCCTGAACCGAGGTAGCCAGCGGGGAGCGTGAGCCAGGAGATGCCGCCGGACATGAGAGTCGCTCCGCCCTCGTCCGCTATCCGCACGGGTTAGCTAGTGTCATTTACTACTTGACTAGGGAGAAGGGACGCACGATCAAGCTCGATCGAGTGGATATGCGCGCATGTGAGCACGCCCATGAACGCGTGGCTCATCTGTATCCGACCGCGACAAGTCAGTCCCCAAATCCTCACCCCAAGGAAGGGTCAACGACGGGTACAGTACCTCATGGAACCCGACAGTGAGCAGCCTGCGAAGGTAAAATCGAAGGTCACTGAGTTTTCTCCCAGAAAGAAGAGGGAGGCCAAGGAAGGAAGAACGTACTTAAACGGGTAAACTAATTGATCGTCGACAACCCCAGCTGGTGAGTGAAACGACAAGGAAATTGGACAAAGAAAGGGAAGGAGACCCACTGATAAAGTTCAGATATGGCACATGCCTACCGAAACGTCAATGCGTGCGTGCGTGTCGGCACAAATCTCAGTACTTTATTAAAGAGAGAAGAGGGTGGGGCGCACCATAAGATACCAATGATGATGATATAGCAACCCGCAACGATGAGCGTCGTGCGCTGCGTCGCGTTGGGGTTTATGTCTGAGCTAAAGCTGCGTGCGGCTAGTTCATGGGTGGTATCATAGTCGTAAGGGTATAGTAAAGGCATCTGTAGTAGTCGGAGGATGGGGTGGGGTGTTGATGAGAGAAGGAAGGGGCAAGGGCATTCCGAGCGCAGTGGATATTAATACCCGCGGACGACTACACAGAATCGGCACGTGCCGACAGCACAGCAAAGTGCAGACCGCAGCAGCACACCGTTTACTTATCCTGTCCAGTTATACCCGAACATCGGACAGGACCCCAGTCACGCTTTATCACACCCGAATTTAGGAAGGGCCGGTCGGCTCGGTTTGAGGCATACATTGGTGTATGCGAGGCAAAATGCCAAATGGCAACACGAGATGTACAGTACTCTGTATGTATACAAGTGATATTTAGCAAAGTATGGTCTCCGAGTCAAAGTTTGACACACCAATCGATGACGTCATGTACCGGAAATGGTAACTTTGTATGTGATGGCCATCTCGTGTTCTCCCCGGGTGAGGGCTACACGAACTACACCATCGATGAGGTACTTTCCACACACCATATCCAACGGCAGACGCTATAAACTCCCTCAGGCTCACTGTAAACTAATTCACTTCCATAATCTCGCAAACCTTGGTCCACCAAAACCACCAACATTCGAATTCAAGCTCACCACATCCACTGCTGGATGGGATAGGCCATCCTCTTCTTCCTTCGCTACTACCACCATGTCCTCCTTCCTTCCCTCCAGAGCACGTTGATACCCTAAACTCTCCGTGATCGCTAGGGAATGCGTCTAAGGTGTGAGGGTGTGAAGCGGCGAACGCAATCTTGCAGGCCTCCGCGTGGTGCGAGGCTTCGTAGTCAGGCCAGCACGTGTCGGGGTCGAGTTTCGTTAGGCCGCGGACACGTGCGGCGATTTCGGGGATTGAAACGGTGGGGCTACGTGGAGCCTCACTGGGTTGGGTAGTCGAAGGCGGTTAGAAAAGCGGTCGCGCATACTTCCGCGCGGTGCGTAAATTTGCAAGGGTGGCCGCTTCGGTCGGGAACGCACCACGCTTGAGCCACTAAGGCCGCGTGCGAGTGCGGCACAGTGGGGAACGCAAAACTATGGACTACACTGAGCCCTACGAGATCGGAAACGTGAGGGAGAAGTCTCTTCTGTTTCCCTAAGTGTGATATAAACTAAGGGAGTGTGGGCTAAGGAAACCAGGGTTCATTAGCTAAACAAGGGGCCAGGAGAATGACTGAAACACAGGAAAGCGCAGGAAAGCGGTGCTTAGGGAGCGCGCAGAGCACGGGTAAGCGGACCGGGGAGCGGGTCGAGCGTGCTGGCGAGCGTGGACGAACGACTAGAAACAGTAAAAATTACGTTGTCATCGGCCAGGGAGAGAGTATGCGTAGTATCAACGTCCACGTCTAGAGCCACTTTCAGAACGATGTCCCTTCCACTGATGTACTCAGGTTTCTTAATATGCTCAGGCACGCGACTGATAAAGCATCGCGGCAGCAATGAAGCCACCGCATCCCCTCTAAGTGGCGCGTCATCGCATCATCTGTGGCCACGTGTGCGTGATGTTAGCTCGTAGAACGGTATTTGCCATCGCAAGTTCCTACAGCATGCGGGCGATGGCAAACCTGTGGCAGGTCTGCGATGGTAGTTTGTGAGAAGCCAAAACGAAGCAAGATAATACCGACGTCAATTAAAAGAATGCCACGGTTGCATCAATAGAGTGGCCTGTCTGGGAAAGACCGTGACAGCTCCTTGGTAGTATGGGCCATCCACTGACTTCTCCGTGCGAATAATACAGATACGATGCAAAGGAGACTTTCACGATCATGGAGACGGCACGTCGAGGGCCAGATGCATGGTAAGGGAGGGGGGGGATCTACGCCACCGGACTCGGGAGACGACCACACCGTCGAGTCTGCAATATCAACTACGAACGATGCACAAACTTCGCTAAACACCTTGGAAGCAGGGGCAAGTAACAATTCGCGTTCTTTGTGACTTGAGGGGCATCCTACCAAATCTGTAGCCACACATGTCTTTCCCGTCCGATTAGTAACCTGACAGGTACCACGCATAACAGGGAGGACGACGGAGCTGTACGATTTAGAGATATCAGTTTCAGACGGCCCTCTAAGTAAAGAACAGCCTCGTAGGTAGATCGAGGAGGCGGTTATTTTCAAGAGGGGTGGGCTTTTTTTAGCACAAAGCGTGCAGACCTTGTGGAACATGGGACATATCATGATGGCGGAAGCAGAGTGGACAATAACAGTACCCGTTAGGATACATTCAATAGCAGGACCTCAGATATAGGCAGGGCGTGGCCTGGGCATCAGTTCTACTGTGGGTATTTTTCATCCGACAGATACAATACATCATGCGCCAAACCAACAGATTGGTAAGGAAACCTAGATAAGGTGTGGATTGTTGCGCCCAAGTACGACCATTGGCAGGGATAGTAGTGATGCCGTTTAACATTGACTGATTGCTCTACCCAAACTGATGAGAAGCGCTGACTTGGACGGGGCTGGTTGGTCCATGACATAAGAGAGCTTCTCTCATTGATCGGCCCATGAATTATGAGCGTTCACTGTAGATCATCGTTGAGAGGTTTGGAAGGGGAGCTAAATGGAAAGGGAGATGGGGGCTCGGAGCAGCTGGCAAGCGTGCCAGTGGCTTCCAGTGGCAAAGCAGCAACTATTCCATAACCCCAATTTTGCAAGATAACCCAATTTCCCGAGAATTTCTCCCTCTACTTCACGGCGTTACCTGTGAACATCGAACCTCGCTCTTGAGTTTTGGAATCATTTTGGAAAGCGCTGTCATCTGACAGCTACAGTACTGTAGTTCCACATGCAACAGACGCCACAATAGCGCCAGGCTTGGTGTCAGGCGGCGCATGCTCGTTCTTTTCTTTGACCCTCGGCGCAGACCTTCGACCAAGTAGAGCTTCATTACGAACCCTGCGCTGACCAAGAGCTACGTTCTCCCTGCGCTGGCAGATGGGACCGCCCCAGCCACCTCCTTGGCCCGCGCTCCCACACGCGCGTTGCGCTAGGTGACAATGTCTCGTGCGATGCGCCAATCCTCGGGGAAAGTTCTTCACTTAGACCCTTGCCTAGACTCTAATCGGATGCTCTCATCTGATGTGCCTCATCACAGGAAGTATATTGCCCAAAGTTCCCTCACTGCTGAGTAAGGACCCCACAGCCCCTCCCACCATCATATTTAAGGCTTCAAACCTACCTCACTGACCCCGCGAGCCGCCTGCCGTCCCTTAGTTCAGAAACAACCAGATCATAATGTCGGACGTTCTTCCACCTATCCCACAAAATATTGCGGAGATGTGAGTACGGTCCACATTGGTAGTCGGTCCATCTAATTTTTCTCTTTAGGACTGCACCTCTTGTATGTGCGACGTGCAACATATTTTCTTATCATTATGGGGCACTCAGGTTTTCCTTGCGTCGTTCGTAGCTCCTCGGGATTGTCTTGAACTGGTGTCTTTATGGTACTCTGATGGTCCAGTTCTGTGAGTGGCCCTCCTCGTGATACTGGACAACGCACTGATTGAATGACCAAGACGTGTACACTTATAACTTCCCGACGGACCGGAGGTTCCTCAAGCTACTAGGCAGGGGAATTCCTCGCATCCTACCATCTTACCTCTCACTTACCAGCGTCATCTAGTACTCGGTGTGTTATTAATCGAGACATTGCAGACGGCACTCAGCGGTGCCGACCTATACTATTGGTTCGTCTCTGGCTTTGGCGATATGAATCACCTCGCTTCGCCATATGCCTCCTCGTTCGACGTGACGATAATTGGATCGGTGGTTTCCTTGACTGTCCAATTCTTCTTCGCGTATCGTCTCTGGTTGCTTGGCAACAAGAAGTATTGGTGTTGGTGTCTATCCGGAGTCATCTGTGTGGTGAGCCCACTGTTGTAGAATCCGCCTCTTAGAAAAGCCTTATCACTCCCGCAGATTTCTACCGTAGACGCAACGGCAGCATTTGCGGGGGGCGTCTATGTGAGCCTTTCTTCGTTCCAGGCGAAAATCGAGCATGGCTCAGGAGTAAGCAGACACACGTACGAGGGCGCTTTGCCAGCGGTCGGTGGCTCAAGATCCTGGCGATGGTAAGGCTATCTGGGTTGTGGGCTACGCCATAGCTATCTTTGGCTAACCGTTACGCCCTTCCACCAGACCTGGCTCATTGGAAACGCCGCGGCCGACACGCTGATTGCCTCCGCAATGCTTTATCACGTGAGTCCCTTTCATAGTATTATTATATCATTTTGTGGGGACCAGGATCGCCGAGAGCTCAGTGATGGTTTCACTTTTGTTGATTGTATAGCTGGTCAGGCTCAAGAAAAAGGATGGCTATTTTAGCGGCCATGCTCTGATAAGCATCGTGAGGTTGACCGTCGAGACCAACATCTTGACCAGTACGTGCATTGTCGATTCTGGCACGCCATTTTCTCTCACGCGGAGCCCTGCAGCAACTGTGAGCATCGTAGCCGCTATCATGGTCATATGGCACCCCGTGCGTGATTCCTAGTGGTATCTGTCTCCCCTTTATTGATAGTGGAAACGTCCCACTCGGATGCAGGACAAAAACTGGTATACGTGCCCGTAAGTAGAGTTATTCGCATCCATTCCGATCACCCAAACTCGTCATCTGAATATACACACTCAATCACCGCTCGCTCCTGCCGCACAGCACTGCCATTATCGGAAAATTGTAAGGGCCATCAGCGCTTTGTTATCGTTTGCTACGACCAGTCCCATTGAGGATGTATCTAATTTTTGATGTTTGACAGATACTCCAACACGCTTCTCGTCTCGCTCAACAACCGCATCTCGATTCGCGATACAATCACATCGCGAGGAGCCATCAGATCACCAGTAGGGACCTTCCCTGGGAGCGGACGCTCCGAAGGCACAACGGACATAGTGCTCGTGGACTTGAAGGAACCTCCGTCGACTGTAAAGACACATCCGTTGGGGGAGACAAGACCATGACAGGGTCATCAGTGCGTACAGACTAGATTTTCTTACCTCCTCATGCTCACATTAAGGTATGTGATCGCAGAGATCGCATGAGTTCGCTCGCATGACTCTCGTAGACCGGTGACCGTCTGTATATGAAGGGTAAACCCGCGATACGCATCCCATATACAGGCTGGTCACGAGCCTATGACGCTAGATATTTCATCGACTGGGTAGGATTATTAATTTATAGCAATTAGTACGCCACTTTGACAGTGCGGTGGGGAATATATATGTATGTAGGGCTACTGTTCGGATTATTCTTTTGGGATGTAGACGTTCTCTTGCCTTGATAAAATCCGTGTACTACTCAGTGACAATACTGAACGGCCCCCTTCGTGTCCAAGTACATGCCTTAAACGAGTGCTACTCGCGCGCGTCGAACGTCTCGCCGAGCACCGCCACGCCATGTGTGCAACCGTCTGCGAACACAAACGTCATTGGGGGTGTGGGTTCATCGTACCTGGCGAGCTTCTGCTCGAGATCCGCATCGCACGCGGCGTCGGCGGCGTTAGCTTCCGCACGAGCGTAGGTTCGCCACCAGAGCCCCGCATGCGAGTTGGGGGGTGGACGCGAGGCGTCCGCACCGGC
Organism: Lactarius psammicola; assembly: GCA_025769895.1. Classification (NCBI taxonomy): domain Eukaryota; kingdom Fungi; phylum Basidiomycota; class Agaricomycetes; order Russulales; family Russulaceae; genus Lactarius; species Lactarius psammicola. Next base: position 51,267 of record WTXK01000237.1, read on the forward strand.
CTCCGACTCTCTGAGTCCGTGCCTGCCCGCGCGTACGGCCGTCATTAGGTCGCAAGGATTGTATCCCCGCGCGCAGTGGGGTACAGCAGGAGCACGTTGAGGAGAAGAAGGCGGATGTCTGCCAGTGAGTATCCCCACACAAAGGGCCACATGCGAGTTGGAAAAAAAACAAAAAAAAACAACTTACATTCGCATCATGATTTTCAGGCGTACCTGGAAGGGAGGTGGTGGCCCCGCGACGCACCGCTCGCTGCGCCGAGGGGTTGTTCTACACCGCAGTGCCATCGGATGACACACGACACTTGCGCACTCACGTCGAGCCAAGTCAAGCCCCCCCCCCCCACCGCAGCGGTTCTCACATCCCCCGCTTCTCGAGAGATCTGAAATCTCGGGACTTGGCACGTCGTACACACCATTTAGATAGTCGATGTTCCCACGAGCTAAGTGATCAAAAAAAAAAAAATCGGCTCACAGAATTGCAAAAGTAGACCTGGTCACACGAGCACACACAGGATGAGACGTATTGTGTCGGGGATTATTCTCACCATCTCAAAATGATCGTTCAGTGCCATGCCATCAGGCGCACGTCCTCGTCGACTCGGAACGACACATTTCGGGCCTTGCCGAGGGCCTCCTTCATCAGTGCCAAGACCGGCTTGCCCAGTATCGCGTAGATGACCCCCGGGATCCAGGTCTGAATCGCCCTCCGAGTTGAAGATCCGATTAGATCTGGTTATTACATCAGTGATACTCCACCAGGCAAATTCCTCCCAATTAGCATTCAGCGGGGCACGCGGGCACGGCTCGATTCCACTCACTCGGAATTGTTGCCGCTTTTGGAATTTGGCGAGCCAGATGAATGACCCATGAAAACGGCGTAAAAGAATTGATATCATATCTCTAATTTAGTATCAAATGGGCCAGGGTTGGGCCAGAAATTTGGGCGGGATCATCTCCAATGTTCGGGTCTAGGATAAGTCATGAAAAGAAAAATATGCATTGCGAGAGGATATCATAAAATAGCAACTAGTCGACGCGAGTGTGTATGCAAGTACACTAGAGTGGGAATGGAACACATGATAATAATCGACATGACGGACCGGCACACAAAACAAGACATTAGACAAATCAAACACATGCGGCACGGTCAATGGCTGTACAAAATGAGAGGAAGATGTGGTCGTGGCAAATCAAAAGTCATCGTCGTCGATATCTTCGCCGCGCTTCTTCTTTGCCATACGCTCCTTCTTGAGTTTCCGTGCCTCGTTCGACGTAACCTTCTTCGTCTTCTTCGTGTCGATCTTGTTCCCCATAGCGTCGTACTGATCCTCCTCGGGTCCATCCTTCTTGTCGATCCGCGCTCCTGAGCCTTGACCCTCAACCCAGTTGTGACCTGACGCCTCGAGACGACCGTCCCGCATCGCCCACACCTCCTGGCAGAGCGACTCGGAAAAGTCACGGTTGTGGGTGATGACGAGAACACCACCCTCGAACACCTTGAGAGCCGAGATAAGTGCGGCAAGCGACTCACGATCGAGGTAGTCTGCGCGTCACAAGCTTGTCAGCCAACAGTCTATGACAAAGAAGATAAACGTACTCGTCGGCTCATCCAAGCAGATGATGTGAGGCCGGCGCCACGTCGCCGCCCCAAGCACAATCTTCACCTTCTGACCACCAGAGAGACCGCGCATAGTGTTGTGTGACACAAACTCCGGCTCAAGACCAAAGTCGGCGAAATGCTTCTCGATCTCCCGGCGCACAAGTGGGCGGAGCAGACCTAGCCGCTGCGCCTCACGGGTATCTACCTCGAGCACCTTCTTCTCAAAGCCACGCTTGATAAGGTCGTCACGCGGCAGCCAGATGTTCTCCGACGAGCTGAGGTTCTTAAACGACACCTCATACTCGTACGACTGCTTTAACTTCTTGCGCGACACGATCTCCTCGATGAATCGTTTCTGGCCTTCCACAACGACGAGCGCACCGTCCTTCATCTTCTTTTCCTCCTCAGCGGAAATCTGGCGGCTTGCCTTGCCCATCTCCTCCAAGTCCTCACCAGTCTGATAGCGCCAGAGCATGTATTCGAGTGGCGTCTTGTCGAGGTGGTGGTCGATGTGGTGGAACGCGTGCTGGGCGACGTAGCCAATGACCAAGTTGGGATGCTTCCACACCTCACCGCCCTTGTTTGCCTCCATCTCGCCGGTGAGCAACTTGACGAGAGTAGATTTGCCGGATCCGTTGGGACCGAGGACCGCGACGCGCGATGACAGCGAGACTTGGAGTGTGATGTCGTACAGCTGTTGCTTGGGCTGGCTCGGGTACTGGAAACCAACCTTGCGCATCTTCAGCAACGACTTCTCCTTGGTCTTGACACCGTCAAGCAGCGGTGGGTCGGGGAGCTTGAACGTGTAGTCCTCAGCCGCCTCAAGCGTGTAGTAAGACTTGGCCTCGGGAACAGCCTTGACGAATGCCTCAAGGTTTCCACGGTAGCGGCGAAGTTTGAAGCGGTTGAGGTGGAGGACATCGGTGATCGTGTTATTAAGGAAACCTGAGTCGTGAGAGACGATGATCGATGTGCAGTGAGTGAGACCGGTGAGGTAGCCCTCAAGCCAAGCGACGTTAACGACGTCCAAGTGGTTAGTCGGCTCATCGAGCAAGAGAATGTCGGCCTTGAACAGCATCGCACGGGCAAGCGCGAGCTTCATCTTCCAACCACCAGAGAGCGAGCCAATGGCAGACTTTTGACGCTCTTCGTCGAAACCGACAGACGCAAGAGCCCCAACAACCTCCTGCTCGTCCGCGAGGATACGCTTATCGGACAGGATGAAATGAAGCACAGAGGTGTCCTCCTCAGAGCCATCAATGTCGTGCTCGACATAAAAGGTGCGAACCTCATCGGGCGAAGGGAAGCCCTCAACTTGGCCGTTGGTAATAGCGCGCATGAGAGTCGACTTTCCGGTACCGTTCTTGCCACACAAACCGTAGCGGTGGCCACGCTTAAGACGGAGAGTAGCGGTGTTGAGCAGGATCTTGGCACCATAAGCGAGAGAGAATTGGCAGTTGCAAAGGTCCTCGCCCTCTTCTTCATCCTCAAGATTCTCATCTTCACCAGAGTCCTCAGACGCAGAGCGGACGACCCAGTCACGAGCAACCGAAACAGGCTCAGGGGTCTGAGTAAGGAAACCGAGATAAGGGATGAGCGTGTCCCATTCGGGAACATCGAAGTTCTTGGCATTAACAAGGTTAGCCGCGAGGCGCGAGGCGTAAATGGCAGAACCGTCCGCGATAGACGGGATTGGGTTGGCGCCAGCCTTTTTGTAGATCGAAACAAGGAGTTGACCGAGTTGACCAGCCTCGGCCGACTTGAGTGGAGGGAGATCCGAGCCGTCACCCGTGGGAACTTCGCCAACCTGACGAAGAGTGGCGATCGCACGGCCAACGACGCTGCGCGCCTCGGGGTCGCCAATGGTGTCCTCAACCTTGATGAGACCAGGAAGAAGCTTGGGCAAGAATGGGCGGACAGTGACAGGCGAGTCTACGAGCTTGGACATGTTATCGACAATGCTGTTGACCACGAAACGTTAGTCATGGATAGTGTACAAGACATAGCACACGCCACTTACACAGCGACCTTGCGCTTAGTGGCAGTCAACTTCTCAGAAATACCACGAGAGAGTAGGGGAACCATTAGAGAAAGCGTAGCCGAGTCCACTTCCGAAACGAATGTAGTGGCCGAAAGAAGCTGGATAGTGTTGGGAACCTCCTCGACCGGATTAATCAAAGATTTAATAAGGGCGGGAATGAAACGTTCAATGTCCTTGTTGGAAACGAGAGCAGTGACCTTCGTGAGCGACTCGCGGGCATGCTTCTTGACGTCCGCCTTTGTATCCCAGATCGCCTCCGCGAGGACGGGGACGATGTCGGGCATGAGCTTGGCGGTCTGCTGGGGCGCGCTGACGACGAGCTGATCGAGGATGGTGAGCGAGCCCGTCTTGACCTGCCACTTGCCGGCAGACTTGATCTCATGTAGCAGTGCGGGGAGCAGGAGCGCGGTGCCCCATGGGTTGGCATTCTCCACGAACGTACGAACAGCTTCGACAGCGGCGACCCGCACGGCGGGCATCTTGTCGGCGAACGTCTCGAGGAGTGTAGCATAGAGACCTGAGTCGATGAAGACGGGCTCGAGGGCACGGGGCGCGACCTTGGAGAGGGCAATGACGGCTTGGGCGGCGCCTTCACGGGCGGCAGGCGACTTCTTGTCGCCGAGCGCCTTGATGGTGGCGTCGGTGAAACCGGTGGACTTGATGGCGGAAGGCCCGTCCTTTTGAGCGAGGGAGGCAATGCCCTCGGCAGCCGACTGGCGCACAGCCTTGTCGGCGGCGAATAGGCCGTCGACGGAGGGGCCGTTGGCAGCGGCGGCCTTGAGGGCAGCCGGGGAGGGGATAGCAGTTGCGGGGGCAGAGGCTGTAACAGCGGGCATGTTTATATCCTGGGAAGAGGGGGGTGGGTGAGGGACAGTAATAGGACGGCGGGATATCACGTCGTCGTACCTCGGTAGGGTGTTATAACGGTTGTGTAAAATTTGTCTATTGATCTATGAGGGCAGGAAGCACACGAAGGCAACAAAGACAAAGAATCCTCTAAAAAAGTCTAATGGCCGTAGCCTACGAACGACGAAAGTTAGTTGCTTGAAAAATAATGGGAGAGAGCGAGAGGTACCTCTACAAGAGAGAAAAGGGAGAGACAGAGAGAAAGAGGAAAAGGTGGTTGTTAGTGGAAAAGCAGGGATGCGGTTGTCTCAATCTTTTTATATGCCCCGATGCGGTGCTAGCGCTATCTGGGTTCTAAAAAAAAGATAAAATGGAAAATGGAAATTTGATTTCGCCATTTGCGGTGTCCGGGACATGCGATAACCGATAACAACAGCTTCTCTCCATCCATCAATCCATCCGAATACTAAAAGCGACTCGATAATGCCAATGTCCTACTCCTTCTCATCCAACGTCGCGAAACTCAAAGGCTTGAATTGCTATCGATAGGAATCCATCAGTCAGCTAATGTGTACTTTTCTCAAAAAGAGAGAATTAAATAAAAAAAACTGACATAGCCGCCGGCTTCGTAATGCTTGCTGTTCGCTTCTACCCAATGAAGCCGAAGTGCGTGCAAAAATGCCGAGAGGCCCTAATGGAAATAAAGTCGGAAAAGAAAGAGGAGTCATAAGCAACACACGTTCCTCCGCGCGTGCCCACCACGCGGAACCATATTCGGAATATGTACGCACCTCCATGACACACAGGATGCCCACTGTCAAGCTGAACCACATCACAAAGAAGAACAAGAGCATTAGTATGCCGAAAACGTCGTTCGCTCCCAGCCAGCGCGTGAGCGTCATATCCCAGAGAACCTCTGAGAGCTGCGCGTGTGCGAGCGAGAGCGCCCAGAGACGCAGGTAAGAGGCGGTATGCGAGATGCAACCGAGACAGAACTCGATCGTGTGAATTACCTGGTGAGTCACCACCTCACCAAAGTCGTGTTGCTCCTGCGAACCCCAATCAGATGAACATATACGAGAAATGATGGCCATCAAACTTACGTGCTCCCCATCTATGTCCGCCGCGATCGTGCCCCCGTGCCCTTCCTCCTCGCCCTCGAGATCCTCGTGCCGGGCACCGTAACCATCATCGGCGGCTCCGAGCTCGGTATAACCCTCGAGCCTTACGCGCTTCGTCTCCTTCCAGAGCAAGTACGGCTTGACGCACAGCATCCAAGGTACACACACCATCGCGATGAGCAGTAGCACCGTCTGCACAAAGCCCTGCCCGCGGTACAGCGGCTCCTCAATCGTGCCTGGGGAAAGGAACATCCCGATGAGCATGGTCAACAGCGACGGTGGCGCCGTCGGCGATTTGGACCAGTCGACGAGCCACTTGTAGATGATGCACACCACGAGGTAGCCGAAGATCGATTGCAGGAAGAGCATCTGCGGGAGGAACCCGTGGTAGATATCCGTGAGCCGATTGAACCTTAGGTGATTCGGAACTTGCAAACACAGCGCGAACGACATCTGCGGGTGACGCAACGCAAGCGTGGTAAGTTCAATCCGGCACCAACAGTAAATTCACTTACATGCAGCACACCGAGCACGATCGACATTTTCATCTTGTATGAATTTGTAAATAACAACGCGTTGTCCGCGCCGTGCCAGGCGGGATCGAGACCGAAAAGGTAAACGCGGCCATTCGGCTCTGCATACATGATGCCGCTCTCTTGTTTAGGGAACGTCCAGCCCGAATGGAACAGGTGCAGCGTCTTCGAGAATATATCGTTGTAGATGAAGCCCGTGTAAATCGAGAACAAACCCATGAGCAATATGATGTATCGTCCGCTAAACATCCTCCCTGTCAACAGAACTTTCACGGTGTTATCAAAGAAGGGGAAATGCGCACTAGAAGAACGTTCCGAGGATCTCGCCCAGATCCGCACGTGCCCACTTGCGTTCATTGAAGATCATATACAACGCATAGGTAAGAATGATAGTTCCGTGTCCAATGTCGCCGAACATGACCGCGAACAAGAACGGGAAGGTAATAACGGCGAAGAGGCCCGGGTTGACCTCCTGGTACGTCGCGATGCCGTACGAGTCCATAATCGCCTGGAAGCCCTGTGTGAACTTGTTCGTCCGATGGAACGTCGGCGGGGTCCTATTCGTGCGCAGTTCATGTAAGATAGGCGGCACAGAGGTGCCCGATTCCTCCTGCCCATCCGTCCCCATCAGCAAGCCAGAAGACAGCGCGAAAAAGAAGCGCTCACGGTGGCGTGCCTGAGCGCGAGCTGGATCGTGGTGATCTCGCGTGTGGGGCACCACCCCTCGGCGATGAGCGTCTTGCGCCCGACGTCGTAGTTGAACAGGTTGAGCGTCTCGTACACCGCCCTCTCCTTGCGCACAAGGTCCTCCCAGCTGAGGAGGCTCTCGCCGACCTTGCTGAGCTCCGAGCGGCGCGTGCTGCCCGTGTTGAACAGCGCCATTTCGAGGTCCTCGATGCGGCCGTTCACCTCGCGCAGCGAGTCGACGCGCTTGTCTGCGTTCGCATCGATAGGGTAGATGGTCGCGCCGAGTGACTCGGACACCCTGCGGATCTTGGCGAGCAAAGCGTCGCCGTGTGCAAAGATGATGAACACGTTCTTGTAAGTCGAGCTGCCGGTCGCAGCATCGATGAAGGGCTCGGCAATGTCGGTGTGGTTCATGTAAAGGTTGCCACGGAGGACGCGCCAGAGGACGCGCTCAAACGTCGACAAACGGGTGCGGTCGATAACGCCGGCGACGAACCTAGGTAAATGCTAAGGAACTAAAGTATTTATAGGGAAAGAAAAGACCATACTCTAGGTCGAGCTGAACGTTTGGTGCGGAATACTGGTTCTCACGATCGTCGTGCTGGAGCAAAGGCGCAGAGCTGTCGTCAAAAGACGATCGGATCTCGGTTTGGTTGGATTCGGCCTGTTAAGACTAAAGTCAACCAATTGGCAGCGGAGGGATTGGAATGACGAGAGTACCCGCTGGAAGAAAACGGCGGTTTCGCGCAAGACATGACGGGCTTCGATGAGTTCTGCGAGGCGTCCACTGAGCACCTCGTAAGCGTTGTTCATCTCTAGCAAGCGCGACTCGTGCTCGCTGAGTGTGACATCGAGGTCATCTATGGTCTGAGCTGCGCGGGGGCCCACGGCGATGAGTGGTGCGGAATCGTATAGCGGTCGAATGGGAACGGGATCACGCTCGCGGTCGATTTGCGCGGAAAAAAAGCGGACGCGACGGGCCATCTCCTCGATGCGCCGAATCTCGCCGACAAATGACCGCTGGAAGGGGTTTACATCGGGGTTGAGCTTAAAAGGAGTTAGAATGCATGCGGCGATATAGGTGGAGAGAGAAACGTACGTCTTTGAACTCGACATTACCGAGCTCACCAAGTTCGGAAACGGTGTCATGGGCAACCTCGGCCGGGACAAAGAGCTGGACGAGGCTCATTGCCTCGGAGCCTAGAGAAGTACGCGATCAATGACGACATCAGAGAAAGTGAGGGTAAAGAGGAATCACGAAATAAGGTGGGATATTCATCGAGCACGGGTGTGCCCATGACTGGTCTGAGAGTGCTTTGTCGGTGTCAGATGTAGCAGTGTGTTGACTGCGACTGCGACTGCGAACCTCGCATCACACGGATACTTCCGTACATTCACACGCTCTCTCGGCATCTGCCATTGTGTAGCTTGAGCGACCCGCCGGATGTCCGCGGGGCGATAAGCTAATAAATAAATATATTACCGCAGTAGCGCAAGCACCCTGCGTCCTGCCGTACCAGGTCCTGTGGGGCGCTGCTTCGGTGTGTGTTAGCGCGGGCCATTGCGGCGAGGGTAGCCGGCGTGCGAGAGGATTTAGCGAACGAACGTGTGTGAGATAACGTGGGAAGCCCAAGTGATGGAATATGCCGGTCCGCAACTGCGGCCGTCATCGACATACAGTCAGTCGGTAAGAAAAAAGAGCGAGGCGAGCGAACAACTGTTGCTCCTGTTACTGCCATACGTATATTCTTAAACCATGTTCCCTAGATATACCTACTCTCTCCACCTCTCCGCTTAATCCCTTCCCCTCACTCACCTCCACACTCTCCATCTCATCCCCTCTTTCCATCACAAACGTTCCGTGAGCCTCCGATCTCCGATCGGCTCCCGACCAACTCTTCACCTCACAGATTTCCACTTCTCACTATTGTAGAGGCTCCTATTACGCCAGGTGTGTCCATCCCCATTCGCGCGCCAATCCCTCTCCGTTCCTCACTAAAGCGTCCCTGCTTTGCTGTCAACGTCTAGGTCGTATTTGTATCATTGTACTGTCTTTCTCAAGGTACGTTCCTATAACCACCTTATCACCCCCCACTATCATCCCACCTCGGATGATCCGTCCAGCCCCTTGTTTTGCTCAATTCAGAAATCCGTTTCTTTTCCGGTTCTTTCTCCTTTATTTCACCTCTCTCAAGTGCCCGGAATGATATTGACACTATTCCAGCCCCCTTCTACTTCTCTACCTCCCTGGTCTAATGTTGCTCTCCCCGCCCTCATCACCGAGCCCTTATCACTTCTCTCCTCAATCTCCATCTACACAACCTACGGCCTCCTCATCTGCCCGCTCTCTGAGCGTAATCACAGTCCCGCCCAGTTCCTATCCATCATTACAAAACTATTCGTACTCCCCCGCCTCCGAGTCGTCCTTACCGCGCTCAGATCCTTCCCCAAAATCTAAAACCAGCGCATTCTTCGGTTCACCCTTCGAATCGCCATCGTCGTCCAATTCATCTTATGTATCCAAAACTGCAGCCTTCTTCTCTAGCCCTTTCGTAGACTTCCCCACTCCGCCTTCAAATCAACAGTCCACCCCTCGCGAAGTCCCCTCATCTTCTCGATCCTTGACCGCAGACTTTTTCGCCAGCACACCCTTTTCCTTGTGCCCCACATCACCCCCGAGTCTACGTTCTAGCACCTCAAATTCCTCACTGCGGACATCGGCTTCGCAGGCCTCGTCTCCGCCTCACTACACCACGGTGCTTCCCCCGGATCAAAACGAAGATAACGATGCAACGCCTGTACCGAAACCTCGGACCCCCCTGTTGTCCCGTCTCTTCCCTTCGCGATTCTCCAGCAACACCCGGCGTACAGACGACGATCGTCTGTCCGCCCAACGTGGCTTTGTGGATCTCGAACCCCCTGAAGATGTCCTCGTTGCCTCTCCGTCTACTCTAGAAAGTCCGAGCATTGCCGTCGCAGCACCCCCTGTGGAATCGTATGCCGCTGGGGCACTAGTACATCCTTATAATGAGGACGAGCTGTCATACCGGCTTGTTCGGCAGGTCGGGCAAGGCGCATTCAGTCTCGTGTGGCTGGCACACGTGGCGAAGGGCAAGAGCGAGGGCGCCCTTGTCGCGGTGAAGATGATCGCACGTGCTGGTGAGCAGAACGATGGTGCGGCACGAAGAGTCCCACGGGGTGAGCGAGTGAGCTTCATGCGGGAAGTTGAAGTGCTACACGTGCGTGCGCCACGGCACGTCTCTCTTGGCGCGTCGTGACTGACTGAAATGAAATTACGTATAGTATTTGACGCCCACTCACGCGTCACTGCCACGGCTGTATGCGTCATTCACTGTTCGCACGCATCACGTGCTCGTTCTGGAGTATGTTGGAGGCGGCGAGCTACTAGACGTAGTCAACTCGGACGAGCAACACGCGCAGCTCAGCGAATTGCTTTTGCGGCGGATATGGCGGGAACTTGTCAGCGCAGTTGAGTGGATGCACGCGCGCTTCGTAGTCCACCGTGACATCAAGCTTGAAAGTACGTCGATCCCCCCTCCTTTAAAAAAATCCCCCCTCTAAATGGCATGATATCCGGCTGTCGCACAGACATTCTCCTGACGGCCAACCCCTTCGTCTCTCCTCCCGCAGAAGACAAGCCACTCGTCAAGCTGACAGACTTTGGGCTCTCGCGCAAGATCGACCCAGACGACCCATGGCTCAGCACGCGCTGCGGCTCCGAGTCATACGCAGCCCCAGAGCTGCTCGTGGCGGCCCACACCACCACCACTGACGCCGAAGCACCCTTCTCTTCGCTCTCTCGCGCGCCGTCCGACGCCCACAGCAGCACCACACACCCCCACTCCACACACGCCGCCCCGCATACGAAGCAGCCGCGCACACGCACGCCCGGCACGTACGACGGCCGCGAGACCGACGCGTGGGCACTTGGCGTCGTGCTCTTCGCGCTCGCGACGCGCGCTCTGCCATTCGACCCACCGCTCATGCTCGATGCGCCGCCCGCCGACGCTGATGCCGAGCGCGCGCGCAGGCGTTGGGTCCTGCGCGTCGTGCGTGGGGAGTGGGGTTGGCCTGCTCCTGCCGTGGGCGAGCAGGAACAGGGGACAGGGGAGGAGGTGCGCGGCGCGCAGCTTGTGCGTCTTACGGCGGTGCGGGACGTCGTGGCGCGGCTGCTCGTGAGTGACCCGCGGCATCGGGCGCGCGTTGGCGCGCTGTGGGACGAACCGTGGATGAGGCAGGGCGAGGCTGTGGCCCCCTGACCGTCAGCATCTGCGCCAGTGGCGTTTATCCAATCGCTTTTTATCTCTTTCGATTGCTCAGCCAAAAACAATACTTGCTTTCTACCCGCAAATCCTTCAAAGCCAAAAAAAAACAAAAACAAAACAAGCGATACCGTCGAACTTGCACATGCATCCCGCAAATACTTCTGTTAATCCGGTCGTGTCCAATAGATCAGCGCGCCACCCCAAATTTTAGTGTAAAACAAACAATTTTTTTTTAAAACCCCTCAACGAGAGGCTTATGGGGTTTGAGACAGACAGAAAATAGGCTGCATACTTTAGAAAATAGTTTTTCGTGTTTTGTGTTCTCTCTTGCTCGGCATTACAGTAACTTAGCTTGTTTGTTTGTCTTTGTGCAGAATGTAATTCGGCGTCTTGTCCTCTGTCATTTGTTTTGCTTCTTAACGTTATCCATTAATTGAGGGGGTCGACCGAAACTAAAATTGAATCGATGTCTAACTAAGAAAGGAATTTTTGCTCGGCGCTCCGGATATGAGAATATGTGCCTGCACAGTACTGTATTACAGCAATAGCCTATTGTAAAGGGTATGTCGTAAGCTTTGGAGGGAATCCTAGTAAGCACTGGCACAAGGCGAGCGCCACGGATGGTGAGCCGTCCTCCCACTCGTTCCATTCAGGCGCAAACTCAGCCGAGAATACCGAAATAGGCCAGAAAGGGGAAATACGGGTCCGAATATTTGGTACCAGGGAGATGATAAGTAGAGGGATGTGGGCCGCCAACCCATCAGAAACGAATCATGGTGCCCATTTCGACTGAGAAGCCAATCTTACTCCCTCCATTCCAAGTTCCGTTCCTAGTCGCCGCCACCCTCTGCACAGCCATCGCCGCCCACTGCACTGCTGCCGCCGCCTGCTGCACAGCCATCGTCAGCCACTGCACAGCCACCGCCTATCCCGTGACAATGGAGCATCCATATCTGGCCATCGCACACGATAATTCTGCTCCACATGCCCAACTTTAGGTCGTGGTAAAGAAAGTGACATGAGCCTCCAGTGTTAGCGTGCACCTGTAAGTAAACTAGATTGTTTACCGGTTAAGGCCATTTAGTAAACACCCTTCTAGGCACCCGATAATCTGAGATCATGGTATGTGTGTAGCATGCGGGGGTGTGTACCGCGCCAAGTGCCAGTAGTATGCTTCCTCCCATGATCAGTTTAAACTGCCAGGTGTTGATGCTTCGTGCTCGTGCCAGTGCAGGATGTTTGCCTTGAGGCCGTCCCTGTTCTCGACCCAAATACCATTACCTGAACAAGGGTTCCAGGTCTTTCCGTCCCGGTGTGTCTGTGTCATCCGACTTACCGTGCGTATTCATGACGGTGCCTCTACTGCATAACATAAAAACCAAGGAGAGATGACATTACTCCCAGCATCTTCGCACTTTTTGTTTGTCTAGTGCACCCCAGTACTCGCCTTCAAGTTAGCAGATGATGGACCAATATCGCCGTTCGACACTGTCACAAACAAATATCCGGCGTTCCCCCAAGTCTTCACGGGACATCGCCCTTATCAGAGGCCTGGGGTTTTCCACACAGCTGTGGGGTCTTGTGCCAGGCGCCAGCATTTCCGGCAATAACTCAAACAGCTCACCATTTCTGTCATTGACGCAACAGCACGGAAATGTATTCTACCCTCCAAACGTCGGTCAAGTGGGTCTACTATTCACCTGGGCTGCCTACTGTAGATCTCTAAATATCTTGATGCCCACACAGGCCCGGGTGGACACGGTCATGAATACTGTGTATGATCCCCTAATTCGGCATTCTCCGGATCACCACCCAACACTCTACCCATTATTCGAGGTCCGTACAACATGAGTCCTCAGTATACCATCGAATATCATACAAATGTCTGGATATCAGACCTCAGTGACAAACGCACATCAACCGCCATTCACGGCTCTATTTTCCCTCCCAGATGATTATCATGGACCGCAAACGCAAGTCAAAGTACCCGATGACCAGTTCGCGGTGAAGGTAGACTCCATGGCTGACAGGGCCCTGAGCAAACTTTCTCCACGTTTCGATACCGACACACCCCAATCTCGTGAGTTGGTTGTCACCACAAAGCGAGTTAGATCCCATAACTGATCGAACTTGGCATATTCGGGATGGCTCCTCCCCTGGTAGATGACCAGATGCCGAACGGATCCCGTACCATTACAAACGTCGTAGACAACTTGAGTGACCATGAGCGCTCTATGACGCAGGGGACACAACTTCCGGTGATGCCATTTGGTGCAAAGCCGTTTCCAGACGACTGTTCTGGTTCACCGCCATCTTTCAAGCAGTCGACAAGCGGTTCTACGAGGCTTCGCACGATACCTCAAGAAGCAAATCGAGCCTCACCGACACACAACAAGGACGAACACCTAGGTGCGCCACGCTGCCACACTTTTTCTTTCATCCACGATATGCTATCGGATGAGCAGCTGATCTGGACCTGGTAGCTTCTGCCCCAGGACAAATGGCCAAGAAACTGTATCAATGCAGTTCCTGTTGCGTCATCTTTGCTCAGCGCCAGGGTCTTACGAGGCACAGCAAAGATAAGCACGAGCCCAAGGAACGGTGCAGCTTCTGCGTGGGGTTCACATGGTCCCAAGGACGCCGCTATATTTACCAAAGACATATTCAAGAGGAACACCCTGATGTTGTGTCGCCGTCAGTTAGTGGGACCCTGGCTGCGCCGCGCAGACTCGGACGAGGCATCAACTTAAAGGGCCGGCATTTTCGCCAAAATGCTATCACCCGTCGCATTAGCTGAATGGCGGATTCGGATTCGGCTGAGTTTGCCGCACTGGACTGCAGGACTAGCTGGTATTCTCTTTCTAAGTGTCCATTGGTGAGCACGTGCGATGGAGGCTGTTGTAAGGAAATACTAAGCAACTTGCTGTGACTCGAATAGTCTCGAATCGTATTAAATAGTAGACGTACTATACCCGTAGGTTATTCGGTTGTGTCTGAGATTTTGTCTCGAAGTGTACGATACAAGCAGTGGGCGCGTAAGTGAACGCGTCAGTCTCGAAAAATGTATTTAGTCTACGGTTTTCGTACCATAAAGAATCAGAATTCTCAACCATTTCTGCCGGTGCCGCCACTTGATTTTCCCATTACTCTTCATCTTACTTCTCATCACACAGAATTACAAGTCGGACTCTCTGTGCCTCACCAGGTACTAGTACGACCGCATTTGGTCTGCCATAGTTTTATTTCACCTTCTATATGTTTCCTTCTTTTACGTAGATTATGTTAGAGGCTGGGTTCTGTGGATCCAGATGATAGGTATCCATATCGCTTTTATTAGAATTCTGCGCAAAGGAAAATCTGGGGCATTCTTGGGGGCATTTCGAATTGGCTCTGAGACTGCCTCTTACAGCGTGCGTTTACGGCATGCGTTTGTCCACATTTCGACTCGCCCGCGGTCGAGGTCGTGTCATTGCCAATTTTCCTGCCTCCCGCGCTCGTGGTGCTCATGCCCCTCCTTTCCTACTCACGCCCCCGACGTCGGCTTACTAGATCTCGGCGCTTGTGACGGCGCTCTTCCTGCTGCTGCGGCACATTCCACGGCTCTCTGGTACAGCGTGGGCGGTGCACGTACCTTTTCTTTGCTATTTCTCATTGGCTTTCGATTTTTTTGGAAATGGAAGGTCAACACCGAGTATTTCGGTTGCAGTCGTTCTCAGGCTGGCCTCGTGCCGGCGCGATGATCCACTCCTATTGCATCGAGGCTGTTCTCCTTTTAAAGTGTTTGCGTTATTCCCACCCCTCATCTTCTGGCGTCGTATGCAGGTGCATGCTAGTCCATAGATTTCAGCGGGTAGTCTAGGGGCTCGTTCCTGGAAGTCCACCGTCGTCCAATTCATCACACTCGGTCGCCTATTCATCATTCAGAACAGCTGCATTCTCTAACACTTTTGCAGACTTCCTCCAAAGTGAGGTCCCCCTTATCTTCTCATTCCTTTCCCGCAGACGTTTTCGCGATCACACTATTCGACGGCTCCGCGAACTTCGTCTTTTTCGTCTGGTGACAGGGGGTAGTGACTAGGATACCTGATCCGCACTCGCCGTGCCTGGCAGCCCTACGCACCAATTCGCACGCGTCGCTGGAAGATGGTCATTCACCCCCTGCCGAACACACCCACTGAGGCAACCAGACGGCACATCGAGGTTGCTCGTGAAGGGCGGCGTGCAGGAAGGGTGAGAAAAAACATGCATAACCTGGAAGAAGGGAGGAGATGGTGCCAGAGTCTGTGTGGTAGAGTGGGAACATTGAGCGCACCTTGTGCGTAGAGCATCAGCATGGCCTGGATCGCGACGTACACGCCGCAGAAGCCGTACTTCTCGAACGTGACCTGGCGCATCCTCTGATACCTGACAGTTCTACATAATGCGCCGGAGCAGGCCGATGGGGCCCGGAATTCCCTAGTAAGTTGGTTCCCTCTTCACCTTATTTTTTCTGCGGTGCTGACAATCAACATGAAGACAGGGAAGCCACTCATATTGCGTGCCCCTCTTCCCTTAATCAATACCATTTTAGAACAACTGTGGGGAAATAAGATCTTCTCGAAGTTCAATATCTGTTGGGATTACAACATTATCTGCGTCCACAAGGAAGACCAATGGAAGGTAGCCTTCAAAACACCTTACCAAAACCTTGGACCCCTTTTCTGTCTTGTCTCTTCCCTTCACGATTCTCCAGCAATACCCGACGTAAAGATGACGATCGTCTACTCTGCTAACGTGGCTTTGTGGATCCCAGGCTTCATGGAGACGGCCCCGTCGCCATTCCGCCTACCCTGGACGGTCTGGGAATTGCTGTCGCAGCACCCTCAGTGGGAGTGTGTACCACTGCCCTAGTACGTCCCGACAAAGAAGGCGAGCCATCGTACTGGATCGTCCGACAGGTCGGGGTAGGTGCACACAGTCTTGTGCGGCTAGCTCACACGATGAAGGACCAGAGTGACGGTACTCTCCCTTCCATTTTCATCTGAGTTCTTAACCTAATGGAGTCACACCTGGTTAGACATCCTCCTGGCGACTAGCCCTTTCGTCTCCCTGCCACCCGTAGATGATAAACCGCTCGCCATGTTGACAGACTTTGGGCTTGCACGTACGACGGCCACGAGACTGACGCGTACACACTCGGCGTTATACTCTTCGCGCTCGCGACACGCGCCCTGCTATTCGACCCGCCGCTCATGCTCGACGCGCCTCCCGCGGAGCGCGTGCGCAGGCGCTGGGTGCACGTCGTGCGTGGGGAGTGGGCGAGCAGGAACAAGTGGAAGTGGAGGGGCGCGGGGCGCAGCTCGTGCATCTTACGGCGGTGCGGGACGTTGTAGCGCGGCTGGTGGTGAGTGACCCGCGCCATCGGGCACGCATTGATGCGCTGTGGGATGAACCGTGGATGAGGCAGGGCGAGGCTGTGGCCCCCTGACCATCAGCATCTACGCCAGTGGCGTTTTTTCCGATCGCTTTCATCTCTTTCGATTCTCAGCCAACACCTGCTTTCTACCACAAACCTGCAAAACAAAACAAAAGCAAGCTATACCGTCGAACCTGCACATGCATCCCGCAATACTTTGTTAATTCGGTCGTGTCTATAGATCTACCTTGTCAAGCGCGCCACCCAAATTTTAGTGTAAAACAAGCATCTTTTAAATTCCCAACCAAATCGACGAGAGGCTTACGGGTTTGAGACAGAAAAAAGGCTGCATACTTTAGAAAATTGTTTTTCGTGTTCTGTGTTCTCTTGCTCGGCTTTACAGTAACTTAGCTTATTTGTTTGTTTTTGTGCAGAATGTAATTCGGTGTCTTGTCCCCCCGCCATCTTTTTTGCTTCTTAACATTATCTATCATTCGAGGGAGTCGACCGAGACTAAGTTTAATCAACGTCTAACAGAGAAGAGAACCCCCTCTCGGTGCTCTGGAGATGAGAATGTGTACCTGTGTTGTATGACCCAAAGGAGATTGTAAGAAGCAGGGCACAGGCGTGGGCGAGTCGCGACGGATAGTGTGACGCCAACATCATCGAACGTCCCATGATGGCCATTTCCAGAACAAGTATGTTTGTCTATTTGGTCGCGGCTACGCGTCTACCTTGCAGGCAGTATAGCTATCGTCCCCATTGGGTTCAGGGACAGGGCTTGCCTATCTGGCGGTACAGTATAGCACAGACTGGAGGCTAAAGAACAGGGCGAAGGAATATTACATCTCATAGACTCCCCACAGGACATTAGCGATCTGGTTCCCAAAACTTGAATGTGACTCGCAACTTGCTACTTTTTTATTTTATTTTAAGAAAACCACTTTTGTATCTGAGAGAGTGTACCTAATACAAGGCAGAAACTACATCTGGCGACTTGCTTCTTTTCCATTCCTGCGGCCTCGAGGTGATCGGCAAGAAATTACTTCCACCATCCGCCGCTAGTACTACCCGGAGAAGATGTGGCTCAAGGCGACTCCCATTATTGCCAAAGCAGTTATGTGGCGTACGCGTAAAGATACGACCGCCAGGAGATGGAGGGATCATCACTCATCAAACCGTCGACGAAAAATCACTCTACATTCGACAAGTGCGGCGGTGCGGACGGTCCTGGGCGGCACACGCCGCCGCCGCCAACTCCAGTTTCCACTTGCGACCCATGCCAACAGGCCAAACCTCACTGGTAATACCGCACCGAGCAATTTTTTTCAACGTTGTTATTGAGCGAGAGTCCACTGGCCAGAAGGAGACCTTGCTTCTTCTGGTGGGCTTCTGGTGACACGGAGACAAAGCCATGAGGAGAACGGAGTTTGAGGGGGGAGACAAAGAGAGGTGAGATAGAGGCAGAACGCAAGAACTGGGAAAGAGGGAGTAGGAACGTAAGTTATCCGGTCGGTCGGTCGGTCGGGCACGCGGTGATCCGAAGGACATGCAGTGATTGATGAATGTAATGACAAGTATCGACCCGGGTTGTTTGAGCGAAAGAAGCAAAAAAGGTGACCGATAATTCTGAGAGACCTGGGGCCGGAAGGGGGGGGGAAGCGTCCATAGAATTCGGGACCTGGACGATTATGTAAAGTGAATGACCGACAACCATTCGGCCAAAGGAATGAGGGTGCCCGGTAATAAGAAGCCACTCTCGCTCTTTCCTCCACTTAGGCACCGCTAGAAAGGGGAAAAATGGGTCCGATAATTGGTGACCAGGACGATGATAGGAATGTACCATATGGTCACCGACTATCATGTATCATACGTCTAGAATGAGGGTGCCAAGTTCTAAAAACCCACCCTCGCTCCCCTTTTAGATTTTCTTTCGGCCACCACCGACCGCCCTTGCCGCCGCCGCCGCACGTGGCGCCACCTGTGGGAAGATACAGGAAGATATCGAACTACTTGCGCTTACGGTACAGTACTAAGCATCCTTAGTCACATCTGGGCACCGCACATGGTGCCATGATTATCCTGCTCCATACGCCACAGATTCTTTCAGTTGCGTCGCCGGGTCGAATGCACTCAGCTTCTTTTCATGGCATCAGTAAATTGGCATTTAGGCTTTACAAGGTTGGCACTACCCGGCCCCGTAGGTTTGAACCTAAATCATGGCATGCCTTGATAGTTCCCTATTTACACACGAGCATCGACCTTCGAACAGCGAAAACGCCGCATATGGAAAGCGACAATGGAATTCCACATGATGATACTTGTATAAAATTGGCTTGATGTCGTGCACAAATACCGTTCTCGTGGCTGCCCTGTGCTATCCCCTGTTCCCGCTGGCGCTGATGAGGAACCGACCAGCCGGATCAACCACTTAATGAAACCACGGCCAAATCAGAACCATCCAGGACGCAACTTCTCGGTTTATGCATGTTTATGACTCACGCATTTGAGGAACATCCCCCCATGATACCCTGGGATAATCTTAAACTGCATTTGCCCTTTGGCTTCAACTTCCCCGGCTTCTGCCGCCTTCCGCAGCCGAATATTATCGCTACAGGCACTGAAAAAAAAGCATTCATCCTGGATCATTGAGTAGAATGGGCCAATAGAACGAAGCGAGGGCCAAGTGTGACCTAGTCTTTGGGAAAACGCCACCTTCATCGTCACCAGGTGCACGCCACTTACTGAGCGATGTGACGCCCATCCGGGAATGCAACAACACAGCTGACAATCCCAGAGCTGGGGGATTCCTGAGCGTCTTTAGAAGACGGCGTATCTCCGCGGGACTAGACCGTCCAATTGCCAAACATCCCACGCGTCGACAGTGCCAGTATTCTTCCTCCCACAATCGGATAAAACTGTCAAATATTTCATGCTTGTGCCATATAGGACGCTTGCCTCAAGGCCGCCGGCGCTCTAGTTCTTGTTTATGAGAAATCGGCGCCATACGTGCCAACTACCAGTGCACGAGCGCTCCGCAATCTAGGCGGGGTCTCGTGAACCAAATCCACTTCCGTACTCATCATGACAGAAAGACTGCATAACATAAATACCAAGCATCACCCCTGAGGTCTTAGCACTCTTCTTCTGTCTGGTGTGCCGCATCATTCACCTTAGCAGATGATGGACCAGCATCACCACTCACGTGACTCACCACTGTCGCGGCGAGCAACTGTCCAATATCCCCCTGAGGCTTCATGGGACCCTCGTCCTTATCGGGGGCCTAGGGTCTTCTACACAACTGCGGGGTCTTATCGTTCCAGATGCCAACATTTCTGGCAATGGCTGGAACAGCTCGCCATTTCTTTCAAAGACCCAACAGCACGGAAATGGGTTCTACCCTCCAACAGTTGGTCAGGTAAGTCTGCTACTCAGGTGGGTCTACCATAGATCTTGAAGCATCTTGATGCCTACGCAGGCGGACACGATAATGAATAATATTCAACTTGGGCACTCCCCAAATCACTGCTTAACACACTCCCCACCAGACAAGGTCCGTACAACATGCGTACTCGGGATACTATTGAATTTCATAACAATCTCTGTATATCAGTCCTTAGCGGCTAACCCACATCAACTGCCATTCATGGCTCTATGTTCTTCTCTAGATGTTTTTTGATACGGATTGCGAGAAGAACGGGACCTTACTAATACTTATGACCGGGTTAGTAAGAGTAAATGTGTCATGGACTATATCATCAGTCAGCATTGGAATCACATGTCTTTATAGACTGTGAGGTAGTTTAGCTATTCGTTGTACAGATTGGAGAGGAGCTTTAAAGCTGTCTCGATATATGTATATAAGTCGTCGTATTGAGACCAAGGCTCTTCAGCTTGGTCTTCTTCAATTTCACTTCCGACTTGTATCCTCTTCTCTCAGCAGGATTACCATTGCTCTTCATCTCTAAGGACTCACGATTGACACAAGGACACGCAATATTGTCTTGTTGTCATAAGGGTTGTGTACTTTGCTAAGTCACATACTCTTTATTTGTTGTGTCGCCGTTCAACTTGCCTAAGTCAGGCCTACGCCGTGAAAGCGTAACATT
>WTXK01000238.1:0-71751 GCA_025769895.1 Lactarius psammicola
AAATCACTTTACGTCGATACTATAATTTCATATGGTATTTTTATTTTCTGTCTCTACCTCGTAGCTTACATGTCGAGGACGTTGTGAATCTCCCGAAAAGATCACTATAGACCCGTGTGCACATCTTGACAAACTCTTTAAGTCAACGGTTGTGTACGTCCTCTCTACCAATGGCCTGACTCACTTCTACGACCAACTTGCTGCAAATAACCCAACACTCGAGGCGGCGCTCCGAGCCCACGACCGTGTACTCCAAGCCCCCCTGCGGCCAGCGGTGGATGGCCCCCGAAAGGAGCACGACCAATGGCGTCAAGAGCTCGCCGCGTTATGTCGGGAGCTCTAGAGGGAACAGGGTCGTCTTAGAGGGGGGATCCATGAGCTACGGGGCTGGCTCACGCCGCAGCTACGATGTGAGCGAGCGGAGTCAGTGAACTATCCCTGCGACAGCCCTGAAGGGGTTTGGTTGGTCTCTTGATGTTTCTGGGCCTTAAGTCACCCTGGGGCGCTGGAGAAGGAGGGCATTGTGCTTACGCCTCCTGCGCATTCGACGATTTTTTGCTCATCTATTACCATGCTCCTTTTCACAATACATTAGTATTAATTCTCCAACCACGAAGTGTTATAGTAAAAACCAATAGACTACATGACTTAAGTGATCTCTTGTGCACACCGATCCTGTAAATCTCAAACCCACACACCCCACCCCCACCACACTTTCGACATCTATCCCCACGACTCGCCGGACGCACTAATGGGACCACTCAAGACGCAGTGAGAGAGGCGGATGTAGGGGTGTATATCCAAATCGACGTTCAAGACCCGGAATTCCCTTCCGGGGAGTGGAGGGACTTAGGCGAATGGAGTGTAGCATAGGAACTTGGGTGGCAATATGGGATGTAGATATATCCTTATCTCCAGTATCGGGCCGATTGATCTCCATCGGCCGATTATTGCCAGCTTATAAGTTGACTATTCTTATTCTAAAATTTCAGCCGGATTTGTGGACTCTATTTACGTCTCATTTTATTTAATATAAATGGATGTCTTGACGAACTCTGCTGCATTAAGCTAATTAATGCTCGCTAAGGCCAAATTAATCGAGGGGGGTATGTCTATATAATGCGACCGATGATTCGCATCAGCTGATATAACAATTAAGTTTACATAAATTCGGAAATAATCAGAGCTCTCTTAAGCAAGGGACTAATTTCTAATTGTTCGAGTATTTTTATTTATAATTTTCTGACACATAAGGAGGGGTCTACAAATTTTTCAATTGTCCTAATATAATTTGCGACAACAATCAAGTCAAATTAGTAGTCAAAATATTGGACATTAATCAAATCCTCAGTTGACTATAAGCAGACTCCACTTACCCGCTCCTGCCCGCCGTGAAAGCTGGCATCGCCAAGGGCAGATGCCCCCGGAGTGAGAAGCTGGGCGGTGCTCACCCAATCAACCATATCATAATACACGCCCCCATCGCCAACCTCATTGTTGTCCTCAATGCACCTTCCTGTGAAAGATCCACAGGCCCGCAGCTGAAAATCATAAAGAGGCAACCGGATGAATGGAGGGTAAACTTGTCTGGGAAGGCCATATGTGGCAAGCCAGCCACGAACAGGATCGATATTCCCAATCCAAAGAAGGTTCTGTCTATTGCATCCTCAACGGGAGTAGAGGCGAGAGACCACGAATGATGGGTTCTGGGCTGGGATGTCTTGAAGAGGTCCATGCATGAGGAAAATTATGATAGGTGATGGACAGCTGTTTGACATTGGGTAGATAGACAATGGGAGACAATTCGGAGATACACCGACATGCTTGTAATTAGGGTTCAAGTTACATGCAGTGCAGGCCGTGTGTAGGGATTCCCAATCTTCCACACTGAGCCACCGGGCTGATGGGTGTGAGACGAAATTCAAAGTGTCTGCATGCACCTGGGTAACCATTTTTAGCTCTGAGTTGCGGCAGGACGGGATCCCTTGTTGAGAGTGTCGTTGAGCATCTCGATGGCATTAGTATGGAAAAGATATTGAGCATCGGGGGACAGAAACCAAAAGGACACCGGGATGGAAGGGTGAATCGTGAGGTGCCTACAACTGGCATGCGCGTTGTGGTGAGGGTCTGAGACGCCGTCGATGTCAACCTCATCGAGAAGGGTCTACAGTATTATACCGTTTGTTGCTACAAACTCTTACTGCTTACAGTAGGGCTCTCAGAGGTCTTCACGTCGTTGACCCCATTTGTTTCTACCATGCAACGCAAAAACGACTTACAGAAGTGTGGAAAATGAGTTGAGCATCGAGCGCTTGCGGTTCTGTCGACCCGGCCCTGTGTACCGCCTCGTAGTGCTTTATGACCGATTGAGAACAGTCACTCTTACAGCTGTTTCCATAACTATTGTCCGCTGTCTTCATCAGTGGACACAGGCGGGGTTTGAAAGGGTGTGCGATCACTCATGCCGAAGTTTTTTCATAAAATATTTGTAGTTATTTAATTAGAAATTAAAACCTCATGACCCACTCTTTGTGAAGTCGTTCCTGTGGTACTGAATAGAAGGGCATAGAAAGCCACGCACCAACTTATCTCAGTCTTCATCCAAAAAATTTAATACAGTACAGTACAATAAGATAGTCAGATGCGATAGGTTCCTTTCAAAATTACATTTCTAGCTGTCAGGCAGGGTGCGAGGCGGGGTGCGCGGTGGGGTGTGTGGCGGGTCATCGGCAAACTCATCAACTTGCGGTGACAGGACTAGATTCCTGCAATGGCGATGATGCGATCTGCTGTAAGGACGCTGAGGTAGTGTGAGTTTGAAGGCGGCGTAAGGAAGGGGAAGAGGAGGGAGGAGAGACGAGACGAGACGAGATGAGACTAGAAACGATTGCCGTCCGAAGCGGCGAGACTGAGCGAGACAACGTCGAGTAGATTTGCTTTCAAGTGCCCTCGTTTGGGCCTGACTTGAGTCGAATTCACGCGCGAAGGAAAAGGGGGGAATTGGGGCGACGCGAGCAGTCCCCTTCATCTATCATTTGTTCAGCACGAAAGGAATTGGTTTAAATACAAAAGAAAATGTAGCTAAGCTAAGCTAAGCTAAGGGAGGGCCAAGGTAGTGAGAATGGGGAGGAAGATTGAGAGTGCTCGAAGCGCGGGGACGCGATGCCTGTGTTCAGATCCAAGTGACCTTCAAGCCGTTTGCAAGGTGGTCGGCATCGGTTCGTCGCAGCGTGAGGGTGAGAGAATGAGTGGATAGAGAGCGACAAGGGTGAAAGAGAGGGAAAGAAAGATGGAAATGAGGAAAGCAATTGATGGTGGGCGAAGTGGGTGTGCGATCGATGGTGGGCGAAGTAGGTGTGGCGACGTGGGAATGTAAATCTGAAATGGTAGCTCGGCCATGCAGCCCGATCCGATAGCGAAGACATCCGAAATGGCCTTACACACCGCGCTGCAGAACCAGGGGAGTGACCACACACCAATCCCAGAATATTAAGTTCTGGAACTTCCTTTCCTGGAGATAGTGGGATGTTGGGGAGTAGATGTGATGATTTATTGTTGTTCATTGCCTCGGTATATGTACTACAAACCATGTTTATGCATTCCAAGGCACAAATAACAACACAGAAACTAACACAGAATATTCTTGAATGATAAGGTCAGAGAGTCCCTGAAGGGACATCGAAGGGCCATCCCTTTGAGGCCATTAGAGATGTGCTGTCAGACCATCGATGAGGGTGGAGGAGGGGGATGTTGGTCGCAACGACAATAAAACTCCGCAATGAGGTGATAACCAGACTTTGCAAAGCGGCATGCGCCCAAAGGTGGGACAACTATTCCATAACCCCAATTTTGCGAGATAACTAATATCCCAAAAATTTCACACTCCACTTAACTATGAACCCTGCTCTTGAGATTTGGGAATCCGCCTGTGTGTGTATATTCAAGTGGACAATAGTTATGGAAACAGCTGTAACACGTTTATCCCACCACATTGTGCTCTCCAAAATCGACTCACGCCATAAACTTCAATGTCCCAAGCTCCTCTCGAATATGTTAAGACAGATATAGGCCTGGGCGGAGGTACGTTGCTCCCACTTGGCTCTATCCTCATCGATCTTACCCGCTACTGCCACCTCTGTAGGTGGTGGCGATCACCAGTATCTGCCCCAGTCAGTGCCGACTCAGGCACCACATGGAATGTCTAACTTCATCGATGGATCTGGGCCTATTTTCTCGATGTACCTGGAAATGGCGACGGAAGAAGATAAGAAGATGGTCGAAGGTTGGAAAGCGGACGCAGATGGGATCCTTATATTTGTGCGTCTCTGTCTTCTAGTTCCTTTCCTTTGCTAACTCAACAATCATAGACTGGTTTATTCTCCGCTGCCGTCGCATCATTGATCTCAGTGTCGATTCAGGATATTCGACCAAACCCACAGGACACCTCTAACTTCTATCTCGCGAATATCTACCAGACTCTTGCTGAACCAAATCAATCCAACATTTCGAGTTCTCTCCCTGCTTTTTTTTTTTTTTTTTTTTTTTTTAACCATTGTTATTCTGGGGCAGTAAACGAATACAAGACCAGTCGAGTAGCTAAACTCATTTCGAGGGTTCGTAATACAAAGTATGGAGGTCGCACCGAGACGCTAGCTCATTAAGTAATGTAAATATCCCCCTTCCAAAGGAGGAGAAGTAAGAGTCGAGGCGTAGGTGTAACGAGAAGTCCGTAACATGAAACGTAAAGAGACAGTTCCAGACATCAGTCATGCAAGCAATGGTATACTAAAGAGTCAGGTGACTCCTTCCCGTGGGCGGACCGCTCTTAGAACGGGGTCCACCAGTCTTGAAGAACGCGCAGCTAGCCAGGGTCGAAAGGGCGGGCGCCCATCTCTGGTTTTGAGGCGGCTCCTGATAATTGAAGGAAGATGAGGAGCCCCTTGGCGTGGGCCTTTTCCTCGAAAAGTTCCTTCAGGGTGAAGTGGCGAATGTTGATCTTTCTCTGAGCGCGCATTAGATCATGACCACGCTTGGTGATAGGACAGTGAAAGATGAGGTGAGGGATAGACCGGTCCGGGTGACCACACGGGCAGGTCGACTCTCCCGGGGGGAGGTCCGGTCTATGCTTGCGGGTGTATTCCGACGTAAAGGAGTGTTGTACCGCCAATTGAAATGCGGTGCATTGAGTGCGACGTGTGATAAGAATGTCGTTTGGGGTGGGTTTACGTGGGGGGATGGCGGCGGAAAAGAGTGGGTGATTCCGACCGTCCGGTGGTTGTTGGATGCCATAGTCGTAAGCCGCGAAGTCTCGACCAGATTTTAATCTCCGGTTCTGAGTCCACATCCTAGACCAGGTATGATAAGCCCTTTGCCGTGCTTTCGCCTTGTGATAGGCGGCTGACTGAACACGGTTAAGGGAGGATAGGGGGGTGCGGGAGCAAGCACCAAGGGCTGCTTTACGAGCAAGGGTAGACTGCGTGCGTTCTCTTGAGACCGGGGACCACACCACGTGAACTGTGGTGTTCCTAGGGGTATCAAAGAAAGACGTAAGTGACGAGTGAATACGGAGGAGGTCCTGCTGGTTTTTAACCCCCTTAAAGTTACTGATACGTGATATGGCGCTCATGTCCGCGCTGAAAACGTAAACGTGTTCGGGTGCGACCCCTTGCGAGTAAGTAGAAGCGACGAACTCCGTTGCCTTACTGATGGCGAACAGAGAAACGTCACCTTGTGTCACCTCAGTGCCTAGACACCATTGGCGAACGATCTGCCTTCCGTCTCCCCACGTAACACAGGCTGCCGCTCCGCCCACCTGTTTGTTGTCGAACCGTCCCTTGTTAGAGACAGTACCGGCAAGGTAGATTGCCACCGTACTAGAGCCGGGGATTCCCTTATAAAGGTCATCCACCCACTTTTTCCGATCTTGGGGTCTAGCCATCCCCATCACATTGACGTGCGCCCTCCAGTTGGGGACCTCCCAGGGGGCGACCGCTGTGACGTCGGTCCGCGGACACATAGGGTCAACGCGTGCACCGAGAGCCTCCAAGGCAGTGGGGCACTGTTTGCGTCCTCCAGACCGGACTGCGCGTGCTCTGACTTGTACCAGTCCCCGGTTGCCCAGGTCTGGGCCGTTCTGGACCGGTCCAAGCCACTCTGGCCCTAAACGGGACAGGAGTTGTGAGGTCCGGGGAACACGGGTCAGTCTGTGTGCGGAAGTTTCGGTCAGCTTCTCCAGGTATAAGCCTGCGGGAAGGATGCGAAGGAGTTCGTGAAGGGGTTCTCGTGGCGCGGTGCGGAAGGCTCCAGCGCACACCTTCACCCCTTCGTTCATTACCAACTGCACTTTCTTGATCAGTGTCTTGTGGTTGCGCACATTGGCCCAGAGTTGGCATCCGTATGAGAGCACCGGGAGGCAGACTGCATTGAACACAAGTCGCCAACTCGCGGTGGAAATCCCTCTAACGGAGTTTCCGAGCATCTGTAAGGATTTTAGTGAACCACGTGCACGGTTGCACATGGTGGTAACGTGATAAGTCCAGTCAAACTTGTGGTTAATGAAAAACCCCAAGTACCTGACCGTGGAGGAAGAGTATACATAATAATAAGTAGAAAGTCCGATGTTAGGTAAAAGAATGGAAGTAGGGGGTTGTGATGTGATGCGGGCTTTAGGGGTACGGAAAAAGATGAGTTCGGTTTTAGAGGGTTCGATGAGGAGGTTTGCATTACGTAACCACACCTCACACTGTCGGTACCTATCCCTTAGTCTGTCGCAAACTTCAGTCCAGTCCCTGCCAGTAGCAAAGATAAGGCCGTCGTCCACATACATCCCGAGGGTAGTTCCTTCGCATGAGGGGGGGAGATGGAGTAAAGGAGAAGTGTATAGTGCGGAGAGGATAGGTGACAAGGGAGAGCCCTGCGGGGTTCCAATTGGCTGGTCCCGTTCTTCCCCGATTTGCCCGTTGAATGCCAGGGCCACTCTTCGGTTATCCAGGAAAGAACCGACCCAGGTCGCGATCGACTCAGCAAAGCCAAGGTTACGCAGGACCTGGATCATTCGACCCCTATGCACGTGGTCGAAAAAACCACTAATATCAAAGAGGATGGCTCCAGAACGTTGCTTAGTGCGAAGACTAGACTGCGCGTCATGACATAGCGTAAGCCCGGCGTCCAAGGTGGATGAGAAAGCTCGGGTGCCAAATTGGGTTGTGGGAAGGAGTCCATGCTTATCCGCTTCAAAATTGAAACGTTTCGCAACGATCTTTTCCAGCAACTTACTGAGGCATTCGATGAGGGAGATAGGCCGGTATGACTTGGCGAGGAGGTAATCGTCTTTCCCCGGCTTGGGGATGACTACCACCATTGCTTTCTTCCATAGCTTAGGATGATACCCTTCCCGAAGACATGCGTCGTATAGAGGGAGGAGGTGGTCTTTGATGGTGGGCCAGGCCCGTTTGATAATAAGCCAAGATACACCGGAGTACCCTGGGGCTGACGAGTTAGCGCATTGCGGGAGAAGGTGGTCAACCTCGTCCTCCACTATCGGTTCCCAGGGGCGCTCCGGCCACGCGGGTGGGTCGTCGTCTTGAGTGATTTGAACTTCACCCATATCTTCGACAAAGAATTTCTTGGCGAGGCAGCCGGCGATCTCCCTTTGGTCAAAGGAAAGAGCACCAGAAGCGAGCCGGAGAGCTGGGATGCCATCAAGCCTCCTGCCGTGCCTCCATTTCGCCACCTCCCATATGTTGTGGGTTGAGATGACCTTGTCGTAGTACGTACGCTTGGCTTTGTAAGCGAGGCGTTTGAGATCGGTTGAAGCGGCCCGTTTTTCTTCGGAGTCCCCAGGCGGAAGCGCCTTGAGTGCGTCCACTGCTGCAGCGCATTCGTCGTTCCACCACCTGTTACTTCGTGACCGGTTCGGGAGTTTCTTCTTAAGGTGGGTGTCGCAGGCCGAAGTGATGGCTTCTTGGATGGCGGCTGCGGTGCGTTCAATGTCGATGATAGAGCTGATGGGGGAGAGTGGGGGAAGGCGTGTCTCGATGTCCTTGAGCCATGCCTTCATGGTGTCCTCGTTATCCTGGCTGTCGAACTGGTAATTAGCTCTTTCAGCCTGTTTGAGACCCCGAAAGAATTCGTCCAGGAGCCAGACCGTGCGTATGCCCGCATGATCCGACCCCAAGGATGCTTCCCAGTCCGTAATAGGAGGGGAAAGGGAAAGGAGTGCAGTCGCGGCACAGTTATGCCAGACGAGGTCCAGCGTACTTCCGCGTTCTGCCTCCGTCCCTCTTCGAGTGATTTCCCCGGGCACCGTCGCCAACTCCAAAGCCTGGGCTGACGCCCATAGCTCGAGTCGAGGCGCTTTGGATGAGGGTGACCAGCCCCTCGGGGACCAGCTCGGCGAGTGTAGGTTGAAGTCCCCGACCACCATGGTCGGGACCTCTGCGTCCAGTTCTAAAGAGAGTAATGAGGTGAGTGCAGTAGGGTCGTCCACGTCGTTGTAAAAATTAACGATCCTAAGTAAGTCTCTGTGAATGCGTAAGTCCACAACCATTACGGAGTTATGCTTGACCAAGTCGAACCGGGGCACTACCCGTACGGGGTGAAGCCTCCGGCCCGATGCCAGCCTGCTATACTTTCTAACATAAATCATTACTTTAGCACGGTTATCATCGGTATAGTAGGGGTAGTGAAGAGTCCAGTTCTGGTGAGCAGCCCCACCACGCACCGTCCTTCCCAACCGGTCCCCATCCGATCTTGCAGTTCCAATCATACCAAACCACGGTTCTTGTACGCAGATAATGTCGTCTTCGGTGTTCGTTTCGAGCAGCGCATGCATCATGGCGTTGCGCCGTCTCATGTTGACTGCTAGTATGGTCGTACTATGCATGTAGGCCGGTGTTAGCAAGTCGGAACAACCGAGCGGCGTCCTGCTGGATGAAGTTCTTAATGGCGTCGGCAATGGTGTCGCCAATGAGGGTGGTGTTGTCAGGGTGGAAGAAACGTTCCAGAGAGTGGTCCACAATGAGGATGTCGGCTTCGATCTCCACTAAGGGTCGCGAAGTGAAGCCATTCTCATAGAGGTTGCGCGCGAGATCGAGAACAAAGGTAACTGCGTCCGAGTACATCTTGGCTTTCTCGGTAGTCGAAGCCTTGGAGATGCGTTGCTCCTCTACTTCTTTGGTCGTAGCAAAACGGGTGTTCGGGGGTAGCTGCGAGATAGCGTAGTGATAGGGTCGTGAGTCACCCCACGTGGACCGGAATTTGGCGACGCGAGTCGCTGCTTCCTCCTTATCCTTGCTTCCCCGAGCGATTTCCTCCTCTGTGTGTGGAATAGTAAGTGGGAGGAGGTGTTTCACGGCATAGCGTGCAGGCAAGCAGAAGAGGTTCTCGAGGTCCGTGGTACGGCTACCCCATCCCTCCTCCAACTCGTCTAGCGCCCGCCGGAAGTCCTCATCTTCAACGTGGTTGCTAATCTCGTACGCGATCTTTCGGAAAGCGTCGATGGTTTGGGTGATAGGGGCGAGGTCATCCGGAAACAGCACCGTTTGTACTGTTCCGTTCGCGTCGGACGGGCCCGCGGCTGTCGCCGCGGCATCCCTAACGCGGCGACCCTTGCCCGACTTTCTCTTCTTCCCCTGACGCTTCTGAGCCTCGCCTGGCTTTCCAACCAACGTGAAGCCATCTGCATCTGTCGGGGGGGTGGATTTGTTGTTAGCATTGTTAGTGGTCTTATTGGCGGGAGCGGTCGTCGGAGCCGAAGGACCCGCTGAACCTGGTTTAGTGACTAGAGGGGAGGGCTGGAAGCCCCCCCGGACTGGACAGTTGGGAGAACGAGCATTGTGACGTCCGCCGCAGAGAAGACACGGGAAACGGCAGTTACACTGGCCAGCCACGACATGGGTCGTGGCCTTGCAATGGAAACCGTGTTCCGTCCCCACGTGAGCTCCTCCGCAGATATGACACTTGACACTGTTCGGACCCAGCTTACAAGCCGGTGCGTTGGTCGCATGTCCTACTTCGTGGCAACGTCCGCATTGAGTGAAATAGGGTTTCGATCCTGTGAGGAAAAATTGGCAGCGAAGACCGAACATGCCTACGCCCTGCGCTTTAGCAGCAGCAGAGCGGGCCCCGGTTTCGTCAATGAAAGCAAGCTGAACAGCCCCCGTGGACGCGTGAGCGAGCGCAGTGACATTCAGCTGCCAGTGAGGCTTGGAGACAAATATTGCGTCAGTAAAGAAGGGGGCCCTGCGGACCTCCTCGAGGAGTTTATCCGGTTCATGAATGATCCCCTGCCCGTCCGAGGTAGGGACCCCGCGCAACTGTGCGAAAGTCCATCCCTTGTTCGGAAGGAGATTGCCACCTCCCAGAGGCTCCGTGAGAGCTTGGGAGTACTGAAGAATCGTAGAGAACGGGACTTTACCCGCAAAAACGTACACAAAGTTATGAGAATTCGCGTTAACGGACCAACGGCCGTAAAGGACCGCCGGCGCCTGCGCGGACAGACGTTCCATTTGTGACCGGGCCGCTTGGACTACCCCGCCGGGATTCGACTTATAAAGTCGATCCTCTGCGTTCTTGTCCTTGAGGCCTGATCCGCGGACCACAGTTATCTCAGTGTTCTCGATAAGGTCGGGAGTCACCCCTTTACCCCCACGAGTGGCACCCAAGGCCGTACGTCCCACGGTGTTTGCGTTGGTCTTTGAGGTGTTACGAGCCGAGGCGTTTGCTGCAAAGTTCGATTTAGTGACCACTGCTGCCCAACGCGTACCGGTCCCTTGAGTGCCAACCAGAGGGGGCTGGATCGCTCTGGGGAGGGTCGCACGAGGGCGGGGTGGGGGAATGGGGGCTGCCGTTGGGTCAGGGACCGGAACAGGGCCAGGGGTGGGAGCAGTAATGGGTGCATCCGGCGTAACCTCCGCGCGCCCTGTAGGGTTCGGAAGTGGTCCGGGAGCATTACCATCGGCAGTGGGGCGAGACTGGTTAGCGTTTTCGGGGCTCGGACCCCTACTCGTCGTATTCCCAGCTCTAGAAGTGATAGATTTGATAACCGAATCTTGATCGTCTATCCGTTTGGCGAGACCGGCGATCTGACTCGTAAAGGTGGTGACTAAGTTGTTCTGCAAAGCCGTGAGCATTTCAGCTAGTCCCGGCATAAGAGGGATAGAGGTTAGAGGCGCCGTGGTTGATGTCGCCTCTCTCGATGGCGCCGCCAAAGGGTCCTCAGCAGTGGACCTTGTTGGTAGGCTTGGAGGGTCATCCACCATGGCGTTGAGGGGATTGTGCATGGACGAAGCAACTCCCCTGGATGAGTCAGGAGTCGCTACTCGGGATGGTGCCGTGGGAGGAAGATCCTCCACAGTGACGTCGGTGGCTGGTTCAGACGGGTAACGCCTGGGGTCACGTAATGGTGCACCCGGTTCCTGAGAGGGTCGCACCAGGTCTGGAACTGAGATGGCTGAAATCCTGTTAACCGATTCAGACAGCGAACGCGCCGTATCGGGGAAGGATGAAGCAAAGAACTTGGGAGGGGGCAATGGGTCCGCCATAACCTCATCCACCTCCGAGGGTGCAGAGGAGAGCGAGACCGAGCGACTGCGGATAGCTTTGGGGATCACCAGCGCCCTCTTGCCCTTGGACTTGGTCTTCCGGGCTTTGGGGGTGGTGGAGGTGTCCAATCGGGATGGTTTTTGGGGAGGGGTGACAGGGGCGTCTTCTGGCAGCACGCTGTCAGCCCGGGAACCGGAGCGCGAGCGTTTACCATCATGAACTGCACGGCGCTTGGCCGTTCTCCCCTCTCTCTCTTCTGCGTCGTCTTTACGTATGAGGACATAGCCTAGCTCGGCTGCCGCTTTCGTAAGGAAATCCAATTTGTTGGAGTCCCTAAAAGCGACCGTCCACGCCTTCTTTTCTGAAGAGATTTCGGCTCGCGTTTCTCTGCGCGCTGCCTCGATCTCTTCCGCGTGATCCAGTCGGATGCGCTCTCGAGCACGTGAGATCTCATCCCCATCGAGGATAGGATCCGTCACCACTCTAGCGATCGACTCCCGGATTTCCTTGGACCTATTGTATGCGAAGAGTTTAATATAACCCTCATTCTCAATCAGAAGGGGGTCTGTGACAGGCGGGGCTTCTTCCCGTGCGTCCTCGTCGTCTTTGAGGGCCTGTAAGAGGTGGTGCTTATACAAACCCTTCCACTCGTTCATGAAGGGGGCTAGTTGCTCCTGAGCCTCCACAAACAGTCTGTCTAGGGAGCGTTGGTTAGCTGTGCGCCGAGCCTGTTCGTCCGTTACCAAGTGTGCATAGACCTGGCGGGACATGTCTTCAAGGACCATGTCCGTCAGGCCCTGTACGTCGGCAACGGAGGCCTGATAGGTGGCCGCCGCCTTGAGGCGAACTACCTTCTCGATATGATTCTGACCCACCCTTAAGACGGAGTCATAGAATTCCGCCAAAGGGGGTTCATCTGATCCTGCGTAATGCATGAAAAAATTTGTTAGTTGCTGTGCCTGTGTCGCGATGCGGCCGCCCTGCGTCACAGGGGGGGTTAGACCTTCCGCGATCTTCCAGTCATCCAACTTGTCAGAGTCAATTTTTACCCGTCCTTGAATTTTACGACCGCCCGACCTCAGGGCTCCGCGTAAAATTGCACCGAGTACTGCTGAGGATAGTCGGAACCAGGACGAGGGTACCATCCCTGCCTGTTCCAAATCTCCACGATTGTCTTCCACGCCGGAGTCCAGCGCTGCAATTACCAATGCCACGGACAAGTTGAAGCCCTCGTTGGAGCAAGGGTAATCGTTGTCCTTATGAAGTTGAAGTGGTGCGCCCAGATAAAAGTGGGCATAACCAGTCTGCGACTCTGATACATCGCGACCCAGCTCCACCATGAGTTCGTTCTTGATACGCTCCACCGTCCCGTCCTCGTCCACCCAGTTCGGGTCTTCGACGGAAGGCCGGAGCTCCTCTAGTACCGGAGCCCGAAGCGCGTCATTGATGCTGTCCACAAAGTCCCTAATGCGGATCTCTGGGAACGTGGTCAGGAAAGCCTGGGTGTACCCCGTGTCATTGGTCTCGCGGGTGACGTGAGACCAGACCGAGGCGACCGAAGCTGGTCTGGAAGGTGGGACTACTACGTCACAGGGGTCAGCTGTTGACGATCGGACAAAGATTACCTCCGGACTAGCGCGTGGTGCAGGCTGTAACGCCCGCGTTTCCACCGCCTCCCGGATTATGTTTCTAGTTTCTTGGGGAAGAACGTTCGGAGTTTTGGCCCTCCGAATCGCCTGCAGGCTGTTTGCAGCCTCGCGAATAAAACGTTTTGTGCGATCGGAGAGCCCAGCGCGGACTGGGGAGCCCGCTGCCGTGACTTCTTGGACCGAAGGCTGCGTGTAAATGACTGTAGACTGAAGGGAGTTGAAGCTGGAGCCAGGAAGTGGCGCCATGGTAGCAATGGGGGGGAGGTGGTGGTGCCGGTTGGGAGCTGTCCCTTGCAATTCAGCTGAGCCGGCAGGTGGGAGGGGTGAGGAGGTGAGGAGCCAATTGTAGTCCTCACGAACACCGTATTGCGTTTCGTGCGTTATTTCGGGCGCTGGCTGGGTGTTGGGGTCAAAGCCGGCGTCCATGACAGCTCTATATTGCTGAGAGGGGGGGGGATCTTTAGTGAAGGTTTTAATGTGGGCCAAAAGGTGACCCGTATCATTGGGGTTCAAAGCGGGTGAGGGGGGGACCGGGTCTTGCGACCACGGAACGTGTTGTGGTGACGGGGGAGGTTGATTGTTCTGCTCCATAGAGCTCTAGATTTACGCTGAGTGGAGGTCGAGAGGACACCAGTCGGTATCTCCACTATGTATTGTAGGAAACTATGCGAACGCCACACCCAAATCAAAAGAGATGGTGGTGGTAGAGGGAAGAGAAGGGATGGTTCTCTCCCTGCTTCCCCACCCCCATTCATGTTGAACTGAAGTGCGCTCAGGCGCGCGACACTTTGACGTCGAGGAGTCGGCCGCTGTTACGTCACGGTAGGGACGTTCACCCGGCGTGGGTAAAGGTCAACACTAGTCCGCTGACAAAACACTAAGGTGGGTCACGTGTGAGTTACAAGTCCTAAGTCCGAAGAGGACTTAGAGAGTTCCTGATGACAAGTAGATCACCTCACAAGTCAGATGACTTTAGAGAAGACCTTTAAGCGGATCAGACAAGGGAAGGGGTTCAAAGACTGCTATGTTCAATGTACCGTAGGATACAAGAAGTCAAGTCTGAGGCCTACAGCCCCATACTGGCTAGTACTTATAGTATCTATGGACAATAGAGTCACGACTACAATAGCCGTCACTAGGACAATAGAGTCACTAGGACAATGGGTCACAGGGAACAATGAGTGTCCCAAGTCATAGCGAGTCATAGACGAGCTATGGCGTCACCTCAGACAAACGATGAGCTAGAGGACAATAAGGCCCCCTAGTCATAACGAGTCATGTGCCATGACAATAGGCACACCGAGTCAGTAAAGTAAAAAGCACATGCCATCCCATGGTCATGCGCAGCAGAACAATAAGAAAGCGACATAAATAGAAAAGGGGTGTGGGCATAGGGTAAAAGGAAAGGTCATGTGATAAAAATGAAAATAAAATCGTACGTTCATGACAGCCGCATCGCGTGTGAGGCTACTCACGTGTTCACGTGCTGGAGACATGTGCACCGGGAGTCACATACACTGGCAGAGTGTAGAGAACAGAGACGAGATGGAATAAGGACTCGTAACACGATCGTTTATCTTAGATACTTTGATATTCGGAACTTAGTTTACGCTTACTGTGATCTAGGGCAACCCCCTAGTCTACAATACTGAGATATTAACGCTTTTACATTATACGGAAGGCGGATGACCGTCTTTACTTTCACATGAATTTACTATACCTACGAAGTATTTATAGTCGCGTTTGTACGCACTGGCACTCCAGAAACTTACGTTCTATCTGGTGTGCCAGGCAAGTACCTTTACACTCGTTTAATAAAAAGAAACTTACGTTCTATCTGGTGTGCCAGACATAATATCACTTGCTGCGTTTCGTCAGGTTATGGGCCCTGCGCCGTAATCTGTACTAGCCAAGATCAACTCACTGCCACAACACTATGAGTATTACTCGTATTAAAATCCTCCTTCCAACTTGGGAGTACCTCTGCACGATGGGGCGTAAGTCTCTCAGGGCTCGTGCTGGGGCTTAACAGGCCTTGCTCGACTCGTGCCACGGACCCCAGGCGTGGGGAGACGCGCGGGGAGACCCCTCCATCTCTGTGCGCAATACTATACTACTACTTTCTAATTCCGGGTTTTCGTCCCGATTTATTAGGCTGGAATGGGGGAGCCCGGTCCGGCTATAGGCCCGGATGAACGGTTGGCCGTTGCTGCCCATTAAGTTGGGAGCGGTTCTGGGGTGTCAAGGCCGGGCGGTAGTCATTCCACCGAAGCTCTTGCCTCTGTTACAACTGCGCCACGCTATATAAGTTACGTAGTATTTACATAGGATGCGAGTGGTCGAGCCTCTGCCGGTGGGGGTAACTCCTTATAGGCACGCTCTGCTAACGCGGACCTTTCCCATGCGTCGCGTGCATACACCAAGGACTCCCCCAAACAGTGCGGAGATAGGGATTTAATCCCGAATCTCTGTGGAACCTGCAGTGGGTGGCTCCTCCTTGGCATGGGACCCCGGGATGCCTCTGAGCGCGACGTCGCTGAGCACGCTTTGTCATTCAAAGAAAGGTGCTGCTCGGTACGCGCTTATGCTCCAGGTGGGGATAGCTTAGCAGTATATTGATTTACAAAGTCGCACATGTGGGGGCAGGACGCGTTAGCGTTCTGGCCATACAGTTACACGGGCCGGAGGGGAGGTCATGTGATCTCGGCCCTACGATCGCACTGTCGCTGACTGCTCATCGGCGACAGAAATCATCCCTAATACATATGTCTTCTGGTCCCAACCCCGCGTCAAGTGGTGCCTCCAGCTCTGGTTCCGGAGGTTCTGGTGGAAGCTCGTCCAAAACACCCTCTATCTCAGCAACTCGTGTCAAAGCCGCTGCCGCTGGTTCATTCACTATGCCTCCGGGCACTCGTCTCGATCCTCTCTCAGGTCAGAACTGGAACGCTTGGAGTGGAACCATGGGAGCGCTTCTGCGCTTCAATGGAGTGGACTTTCTGCTCTCAGTCAGCTCCTGCCCTAGTGAAGTGGACGCGGATGACTGGGACTATGTTCAAGATAGGACCATGGCCTTCCTGCGTCTCTACTGCGAGGCGGATGTTGTGGAGGACTCACTGACTAGTGAGGCCGTTTATGCTTGGAACTCGGAAGAGGACGACGAACAATAGGGAAGAGGAGGAGGGTGACTAGGAGGAACAGAAGTAGGGGCTTGAGCACGAGCAGGACTGCGAAGGGAAGATTCAATTCAATGGTGGTAGAA
Source organism: Lactarius psammicola (assembly GCA_025769895.1). Lineage (NCBI taxonomy): Eukaryota > Fungi > Basidiomycota > Agaricomycetes > Russulales > Russulaceae > Lactarius > Lactarius psammicola. The sequence goes on from WTXK01000238.1 coordinate 16,453, forward strand.
GAGAATGGACAGGGGAGTCTAGCAGGTGATTGTCACAAGTGGACAGTCTGAGGGCTGTCCGTAGCATTAGGCTAGCTTATATACCTAGTTACATGGTCTGTGCGCAGTAGAATACTCTGGAATACAGTGGAAGCATTATAAATAGTGTCCAATAGCGTTAGTCTCTCTTAGGTCTTGTGACCTTCTCCGCAGTACGTCCTGTAGAAGCCGGTAGAAGGCTATAGAAGGTCATAGAACCTTCTAATACTAATAATAGATCCTTGTTTACCTGTTAGTAATTTGTTTGGACTCTGTCCACAAATAATAACAAGTTAAATCGTCCAAAAACATCAGGCGACAATGAAAACGCGATATTGTGGATGCCTCTACTCATCACTTTTGCGCAAACGGACATGGTGGGACCATAGAGCCCAGGTTTCCTACTATATGGGAGGTGGAACCAAGGGTCCTAGTCAGACAACTTGATAGTACCCTTTCTTTGAGTGTGGCAAGTACTATTGATAGTACGTTGGTATAACTAAGTCATGAACGCGGCATACTAGTTCATGACAGATGTCTTCTCGACTGTGGAGTCCGACACAACTTACCCCACTTTCAAGGACAAGTTCGACCATCTTCGAGACACCTACGGCGGCGTAGGTAGCACGGCTATCTTTAACCTTTGGATCGAGCTCTCGCAGGCGCGTCTAGACGACAGATCCCCACTCGCTCCACAGATTGCAAAGCTCAACGAAGCTCGCGTCAAGCTTGCAAACGCTAGCATGGTCTTTTCAGACCTTCAATATTGTTTAATCCTTCTCAACGCACTCCCGAAGTCCTACGAGGTCGTTGCCTCGACCCTCCTCACTTCTGGTCCTGCCTCCGCTCTCAAGTTCAGCGAGATAATAGCTCGTGTTCTAAATGAGGAAGGTAGGAAATCCGGTCCTTCGGCCTCTCTCAACGCGGCACGCACTCCCGTCAAGTCCAGCAAGAAAAAGAAAAAAGATCATTCTGCCCTAACATGTCACTATTGTAACAAAAAGGGGCATATACAACCGGACTGCCACAAGAAGAAGAAGGACGAGGCGGACAATAAGAAGAAGGAGGAAGGCAGCGCGGACAGTGGAAAGAAGGCGGCAAACTCCCATGTATTAGTACCTTCGACTGCCTCTATCGAGGAGGTCGATAATGACAAGTTTAACGTTGCCTTGTATACTGCCGTGCGATCGCGTTGGATGATGGATAGCGGAGCAACGCATCATATGAGCCCACATAAGTCTGACTTTGCGGACTATGCCCCGTGTAAAGGCTCTGTTAGTCTCGGGGATAAGTCCACTGTGGACCAAGTCGGAATCGGTTCCGTTGCCTTCAAAACAAGCCAAGGGACTCAGCTTACATTGACCAATGTACTGCATATTCCTCAGATCAATACGCATTACTTATCGACGCATGCACTTGTTCAGAGGGGTGCAACTGTAGTCTTTAACAATGGCTCTTGCAAAATTATTGCGAATTGGCGTGTTATTGCCTCAGGATACCTGGAAAACAATCTTTATTGGTTGGATATTTCCATGGCATCCCTGAATACTCATACGCGAAGTGCGTCTGTGCCTCTACACGTCTGGCATCAGCGTATGGGGCATATGTCCCATATGGCACTGAAGTCCCACGGTCCCTCTGCCACATCAGGCATGGACATCGACATGTCAGCTGTGGCAATTCCCGGTGCCTGTCATGGCTGCAAATTGGGCAAGTCGACGCGAAGACCCTTCTCTGGATCTGGCAGGAAAACGAGTCGGATTTTCGAGATCGTGCACAGCGATCTTGCCGGCCCGATGCAAACCAAATCCATTCAAGGTTCCACGTATATCGCCACTTTCATTGACGATCACTCGCGGCACGCGGTGATCCATTTTTTGAAGTCGAAAGATCAGTTTGTACATGAACTCAAGACGTTCCTCGCCTGGGGTGAAACCCAGTCAAATTTTAAGTTAAAGGCATTACATTCTGATCGAGGTGGGGAATATATGGCGGAATCCGTCACTAAAATACTACATGAGAAGGGTATTGAGCGACATCTAATGATGCCAGGATCGCCTCAGCAAAACAGCAAGGCCGAGCGGTTTAATCGTACGATAATGGAGAAGGCGATGGCCTTACTTCACACCGCTGGGCTGTCGAGTGGGTTCTGGGAGTGTGCAGTTCAGGCAGCTGTGCATATCTATAATAGAAGCCCCACGAGGACGCTGAGTTGGCGCACTCCGTACGAGGTCTGGCACTCTGGTCAGGTGCCGGATGTCTCACATTTGCGCATCTTCGGATGCAAAGGGTACATGCATGTACCTGCGGACAAGAGACGAAAGCTCGATGCGAAAGCGATCGAGGTAGTCCTTGTCGGGTATGAGCCGGGTTCCAAGGGCTACTGGCTGTGGGATACACATGCCCACTCTCTTCGTTGATCTCGGGATGTAACCTTTGACGAGAGCTGCTTCCCTTCCCAGCAGGGTGGTGAGCCACGCCCTGCACCCCTGCCTCCTGCACCTGATATCGTGCAAGCCCCTGCTGTCCAAAGTCCGGCACGCGCTGCACCTAACCCGGCAGCCGCGCCACCAGTTCAGCCAGCACGTGCGCCTTCGCCTTCGTCTCCTTCGGACAGCGAGTGGCGTGTCGAAAATATATTAAGTCCTACCGGTACTACATCTGAACAACCGTCTGAGCGACCGGAGTCTCCCCACACTCCTCCCTCCCCATTGACCTCGCTCCCATCCACACCTGAGCGACCTTCAGCCACGCCCAGCGCTCCGCCGCCACGCCGAAGTGCCACACGCGTCGTGAACCGTCCGCCCTTGCCTGCGCCTGAAGGCTCGAGTTATGCGGACCTGTTGCGTGAAATGGCGGATGTTCCTAGGCGTTCTGGTCGTGCTCCTGTGCCTAATCCGCGGTACTTCAACGCTGATAATGTGGCGCAGCGTGACCAGCGCCTGGGGTATGCTGAGCTCTTGGTAGCTGCTCATGTGGGTAGGGATCCAGCGACGTTTGCGGAGGCGATGAAATCTGCGGATGCGGATGAGTGGGTCAAAGCGTGTCAGTATGAAATGGATGCCTTAGCTAAGAATGACACGTGGGACCTCGTCGATCTTCCGCCCGGTCGGAAGGCAGTTAAGTCGAAATGGGTGTTTAAGTTGAAATCGGATGGACGGTTTCGTGCTCGGCTGGTGGCTAAAGGGTTCACGCAAATCCCTGGAATAGACTATGATGAAACCTTTTCTCCTGTTGCGCGTTTTGAGTCGTTGCGATTACTCCTGGCGTTGGCCGCGCTAGAAGATTGGCACATCCATCAAATGGATGTGAAGTCAGCGTTCCTCAACGGGCTGTTAGATGAGGAGATTTTCATGGAGCAACCTCAAGGTTTCGTCGTTGCTGAACAGGAGGCTCGGGTCTGCTGCCTGAAGAAGGCGTTATACGGCCTCAAACAGGCTTCCCGCGCGTGGAATCTCCAGTTCCACGGAGTCTTGACTGGGCTCGGCTTTACGCGGACGCACGCCGATGCTGGCGTCTATGTGTTGCATCAACATGGGGGGGATGGGATTCAGATAATCATTCTCTATGTTGATGACATCAAGTTGTTAGGGGCGTCATTAGAAAAAGTCAAGCGCACCAAATCTTCGCTCAGCACTCGATACAAAATGACTGATCTGGGGGAGATCGAGTCGTATCTAGGTGTGCGCATTGTGCGCGACCGATCAGTCTGTTGATAAGTGACCTGTGCGCACTTAGCAGCTCAATGGACTTATGCAGATATGGACTGCTTTAGATAAGATTAGATATACAGGACTTATGTAGATTAGATAATTATGATCATTACAATCTCGGACTTGTTATCTATGACATCATATGTACAGAACAACTACAAGGACTTGTTATTGTAGTACGTGTTAGGACTTTCTTTTTGTTATATCTTTATTGTGATATACCTTTGTTCTTTACACTCCTTGTACTTATTGTCTAAGTACACTCCCTTTGTTTCGCCCTCTATTGTATTAGGGGCTTATTGTACTTCTACTTATTGTATGACGCTTTCCTTGTCCTCTATTGTAGTACAAGGTCTATTGTATCTAAAGTGTATAAGTAGCACACCATGTACGCCCTGATACCACAGTTCTCACTCTGTGATATCAGGTTAGTTCCCCCTTCCCTCTAATATGATACAGTTCTCACTCTGTGATATCAGACGTCCCATTTAAGCTCTCTTGCAAGATCTCTTTGTGCCTCTGCTTCCCTGCGCTCTCATATTCTCACCACAGTCTATCTAGTCCACTGTGAGTATGAGTCCTATTCTACCTATGCTGTTCATCACAGTCAAGCGTATTGAGATTGATCGGTCCGGTTATATTTCGGACGTGCTAGAGCGCTTTGGCATGCAGGATGTGAATCCCCACAACACGCCACTGCCTTCCGGGGCAGATGTGCACCTCATCAAATATACTGGACAGGCGTCGTCAACTGACATTAAACACTACCAATCGCTAATAGGTAGTTTGTTATACATTCAGATTGGGACACGTCCGGATATCTCATTTGCGGTGTCGCGCTTAGTGCAATACGCTGCAAATCCGTCGCCGCAGCATCTGAAACTTGCACAATATGTTCTAAGTTATCTTGTGGGAACTAAAAATATGTGTATACATTTTGATGGTGTTGCTGGTGAAGGAATTCATGGTTATAGTGACTCAAGCCTGGGTGATCAGGCGGATGATAGACACTCAACCTCGGGCTATATATTTCTGCTTGCGGATGGCGCTATTAGTTGGTCTTCGCGAAAACAAAGGACAGTAGCTCAGAACACTACAGAAGCAGAGTATATGGCTATGACAGACGCTGCGAACCAAGCAGCGTGGTACTATAGTTTCCTGGAGGAGCTAGGGTACACTGTGGACGATCCTATCCCCTTGCATGGTGATAATAAAGGCGCTATCGACTTAGCGTTGAACCTGGTTACGGGCAGGCGGTCCAAGCACATAGAAATAAGGCATCATGTTATTCGAGAATACATCGAACGTTCTACGATAAGTCTAGTACGAACTCCTACAGCAGAAATGTTGGCGGATGGTTTTACCAAACCACTAGCATGGGTGTCGCTCCTGAAGCACAATAAAAACATGGGACTTATTCATAGGGTTGCCTGATCAGGGGGAGATGTTGAACTGAAGTGCGCTCAGGCGCGCGACACTTTGACGTCGAGGAGTCGGCCGCATCGCGTGTGAGGCTACTCGCGTGTTCACGTGCTGGAGACATGTGCACTGGGAGTCACATACACTGGCAGAGTGTAGAGAACAGAGACGAGATGGAATAAGGACTCGTAACACGATCGTTTATCTTAGATACTTTGATATTCGGAACTTAGTTTACGCTTACTGTGATCTAGGGCAACCCCCTAGTCTACAATACTGAGATATTAACGCTTTTACATTATACGGAAGGCGGATGACCGTCTTTACTTTCACATGAATTTACTATACCTACGAAGTATTTATAGTCGCGTTTGTACGCACTGGCACTCCAGAAACTTACGTTCTATCTGGTGTGCCAGACATAATATCACTTGCTGCGTTTCGTCAATTCAATGCGCCAAATTCTGCTGTTTGGGTGAACGCACTTTGGTTCTTGAGCTTGGTGATCAGTCTTACCTGTGCTCTGCTCGCGACGTTGCTACAGCAGTGGGCAAGAAGATACCTCAAGATCACTCAGCCACGTTACAGTCCACACAAGCGAGCACGGATTTGTGCATTCTTCTTTGAAGGTGTTGACAAGCTTCTCCTTCCGTGGGCAGTTGAAGCGTTGCCCACGCTTCTCCATGTTTCACTGTTCCTGTTCTTTACTGGCCTGGTTGTGTTCCTTTGCAACGTTAATCTGACGATTTTCAAGTTGGTTCTGTCATGGGTCGGTGCTTGCACTGCATTGTACGGATGTATCACATTCATGCCGATCTTTCGTCATGACAGTCCATACCACACCCCACTTTCATTGCCGGCATGGCACATTGTTGCTGGAATATCATTTGTCACATTTCGGGTCCTTCAATGGTTTACCATTTTTACGATCTTTTGTTTTTCATGCTTTTGTTTTGGGCCCTTTTCTCTTAGTCACATTGCTGAAAAAGCCCGCCATCGTTTTCGGAGCTTGGAGAAAAGGAAACGCAAAATTCTTTTGCAGGGCATGCAGAGGACAGTTGAGGAAGCTGCTCTGAATTCACCTTCGGACATCGACACTCGCGCATTTCTGTGGACATTGAGTACTTTGGATGAAGACCATGAACTGGATCGCTTCTTTTCCAGCTTACCCGGCTTCCGCCGCTCGAAAGTCGTCAAAGATCCTCTGCCAAGTCTCACTGAAGAGCAAAAGGAGAAGGTTTCGACGGCGTTGATGGGGTTATTGGACGTCACTTTCTCATCCAATTTGCTACCTGAGCCCGTCAAAGACCGGAGGGCCATCATCTGCGCGAAGGCTTTCGATCCAGCACTCATTCCCAGGGCATTTGATATCTTCGACAAGATTCTGTCCAGATACCAATATAGTGGTCCGATGACCACCGAAATTGTGCGGATTATGAGTGGATGGAGCAATAGCAGGGAAAATGTTGATAAGTGACCTGTGCGCACTTAGCGGCTCAATGGACTTATGCAGATATGGACTGCTTTAGATAAGATTAGATATACAGGACTTATGTAGATTAGATAATTATGATCATTACAATCTCGGACTTGTTATCTATGACATCATATGTACAGAACAACTACAAGGACTTGTTATTGTAGTATGCGTTAGGACTTTCCTTTTGTTATATCTTTATTGTGATATACCTTTGTTCTCTACACTCCTTGTACTTATTGTCTAAGTACACTCCCTTTGTTTCGCCCTCTATTGTATTAGGGGCTTATTGTACTCCTACTTATTGTACGACGCTTTCCTTGTCCTCTATTGTAGTACAAGGTCTATTGTATCTAAAGTGTATAAGTAGCACACCATGTACGCCCTGATACCACAGTTCTCACTCTGTGTTATCAGGTTAGTTACTTCCTCTCTAATGAAGTACAGTTCTCACTCTGTGTTATCAGACGTTGTCTCTATCTGCTCACTTGCAAGACTTGCTTCCCTGCGCTATACTTATCTCACCACAGTCTCCCTTGTCACTGTGAGTATGTATTCCTTCACCTGTGCTGTTCATCAGGTTATGGGCCCTGCACCCTCTGTTCCACTTGGCTAGTCCCTGTGTCACTATGGGCACATACTAGGTCAAGGTCTGTCTGGGGCTTAACCAGCCTTGCCCAAGCCTGGGAACCCTCAGGCGTGAGGTGTCCCAGGTGAGGAACCTCCATTACTATACCATGCCCAGTAGTCCTACTTTCACCCCCACTGTGTCCCTCACCCCTGCGAGCGCGCAAAGTGATTGGGTCTGTTAGCCCTTTAATACATATCTAGGCGTGCATGGCCCACTGGGCTGTGTATTGTGGAGCTTAGCGCCAGCTGTCTCTGGTGCTCCACACTGTGTGCAGAATCTCCTCACCATGGGAGTGTAAAATCTGGTGCAGGCTCTAGGGGGTGTTCACCTTTGGCGTTCTGCAAACAGATACCTACTTTGAAATGCGTCAAAGGGAAAGGGCACAGTGAAGCCTTTATGGCGATGAGGCAACCAATAGGCCGAGAAGGCTGAGGTAGACAGCCTTGGGCTCTGAAAGATCACTCCACTTTCCCCTCTGGTGCGCTCTAGTTGAGTCGTGTCTTAGACACATCCTGGCAGGCAGCCGGCTCCTAGTATGCGAAGAGGCTTCCATCCTGGGCCTAGCCCTTGTAACACTGGCATGTTCATGGAGGCAGGACGCTTTGCATTCTGGCCTTACAGATTCACAGACTGGAACAGTAAAAACACTTTCACCCTTACATCTTGCAACTTTATGAGCACTATCGCTGACTGCTCCTCGGCAATAGATAACCATCCCAAATGTCTGGTACTACCCCCGCCGCCACTTCTGCCCCTTCAGGCAGTGGCTCTGGATCCACAGCCTCCACACGCGTCACAGCTGCGTATGGCGCAACCTTCGGCATGCCTTCTGGCATCCACCTTAGTCAATTCGACGGCTCCAACTGGAGTGAATGGTCTGGCACCATCGAAGCCATCCTCACACTGCATGAAGCAGAGGATGTGTTCACTTTGGACACTGCTCCCTCTGGCATCCCAGCAGATGAGTGGGATTCTGTCCAAAGAAGGTCCAAAGCGTACCTCCGCCTATACCTCAAGCCAGACGTCTACTCCCTGGTGTCTGATGCCACCGCCTATCCCACGTTCAAAGACAAGTGGGACAAGCTGAAGGACGTATATGCTGGTGCTTCGGGCAGCACCACCATATTTAATTTATGGATCCAGTTAACACAAGCCCGCCTTGACGATTCTGTCCCAATGGCCTCCCAATTGGCCAAGCTCAATGAGCTCAAAGTCGCCCTCTCCAACGCTTCAATGGGTGTCACTGACACTCAATTCTCACTCATCTTGCTTCACGCACTGCCACCCTCCTATGAGGTGTTGGCCTCTACAATCCTAGCCGGTGGTGCTCCCTCCACACTCAAGCACGCTGAAATAATTGCGCGCATAGTGTCTGAGGAGGTGCGCCGCTCCGGTCCCTCTGGCTCCTCTCTCAACAAGGCTGCCCCAATCAAAGCTAGTGGCAAGGGAAAAAAGAAAGACCACTCTGGTCTTACCTGCCACTACTGCAATAAGAAGGGGCACATCAAGCCTGATTGCAGAAAGAGGAAGAAGGATGAAGCGGATGAAAAAGCGAAGAGCAGTGGCAACAAGGCCGCCAACAGTCATGTACTAGTACCTACCACCGCCTCCATTAAGGAGGTTGATGAATCTATCGGTGTTGCCTTGTATGCTGCCTCGCGTGTGCGTTGGATGATGGACAGTGGTGCAACACACCACATCACACCACATCGGTCTGATTTCAAGGACTACTCCCTGTGCAAAGGCGCTGTGCGTCTGGGAGATAAGTCCACAATAGACCAAGTTGGTGTGGGCTCCGTCGTCTTTACAACGAGCCAAGGCATTCCCATCACCCTAAGTAATGTGCTACACCTTCCACAGGTGAAAACACGCTTCTTGTCGACGCGTGCATTAGCACAAAAGGGTGCGGAAGTGGCCTTTGACAGTGGCTCATTCAAAATTACTGTCAACAAAAGCTGTGTAGCTGTTGGCTACTTGGAGGACAACCTGTACTGGTTGGATGCTTCAAATATAGGCCTAAATGCTCACGTCAAAAGTGCTGCCATCACTCTTGATATCTGGCATCAGCGCATGGGACACATCTCCCCTGCTGCTCTTAAGTCGTATGGTCCCTCTGCCACTACTGGCATGGACATTGACAGCTCTACCACACACACTGCTGTGTGTCGTGGGTGCGAGTTGGGTAAATCCACTCGCCAACCCTTCTCTGCGTCCTCCACCAAAAGGACAACTCGTATTTTTGAGATTGTGCATAGTGATCTAGCCGGTCCTATGCAAACTCAGTCCCTGCAAGGCTCAGTGTACACCGCCACCTTCATAGACGACCACTCCAAGCATGCAGTGGTTCACTTCCTTAAGTCGAAGGATCAGTTTGCAAAGTCACTGCAGATGTTCTTGTCTTGGGGTGAAACCCAGACTACACACAAACTGCATGCACTGCACTCTGACCGTGGAGGCGAATACATGTCCAGCCACACACAGGACATCCTCAAGCAGAGAGGAATAGAGCATCACCTTACGATGCCAGGTTCACCACAGTCGAATGGGAAAGCCGAGCGGTTTAACCGCACCATTATGGATAAGCAATGACCATGCTACACACAGCTGGCTTGTCCAAAGGCTTCTGGGAGCATGCAGTGTGCGCAGCTGTGCACATCTACAATCGCTCTCCTACCCATACGCTCAAGTGGCGCACACCTTTTGAACTCTGGAACTGTGGCAAGGTTCCAGATGTTTCCCATTTACGCATCTTTGAATGCAAAGGGTACATGCACGTACCCGCTGATAAGCGTCGCAAATTAGATGCGAAGGCCATTGAGGTCACGCTTATTGGGTTTGAGCCTGAATCTAAGGGCTACAGGCTTTGGGACCGTCAAACCCGCTCCGTTCGTTTGTCAAGGGATGTGACATTCGACGAGAGTAGCTTCCTGTCCCTTCAGGGTGCTGAGACACACCCCACACCTTCCACTTCTCAAGTGGCCCCACATGTATCACACCAGTGACTGCCGTGCCTCACCCGCCGGCGTTACCACCACAGTGAGCACCCTCCCCTGCACACTCACACAGTAGTGAGGAGGAGGATGTTGAGGATTTATTAGACCCAAAAAAAGAGCGTCCACACACGCCACCACCACCACCTGCACACGCCACTCTACCCACCACACCTAAGCGTGAGCACACCACTCCCACTTCACCACCACCACGTCAAGGTGCCACTCGCATTATGCGCCATGTGCCTCCTCCCTCACCAGAAATGCCTGGGAGTTTTGAGGACCGTGCACAGCGTAGTCAGCTGTTGCGCGAAATGGACAGTGCACCAAGGTGTTCTGTGTGTGTACCAGTGCCCAATCCCCGCTACTTCAATGCGGATAATGTGGCCACACGCAGCAAAAGGCTGGGATACGTGGAGCTGTTAGCCGCAGCTTATGTGGGTAGAGACCCTGCATCTTATGCAGAGGCTATGAAGTCTGGTGATGCAGACAGGTGGACTGAGGCGTGTCAATATGAGATAGATGCGCTCGCCAAGAATGGCACATGGGAGTTAGTGGATCTCCCGCCTAATCGTAAGGCAGTAAAATCCAAATGGGTCTTCAAGCTCAAGGCGGATGGCCGCTACAGAGCTCGCTTGGTGGCTAAGGGATTTACACAAATCCCTGGCATAGATTTTGATGAAACCTTCTCTCCCGTCGCACGATTTGAGTCGCTTCGTATGTTGCTAGCGTTAGCTGCGCTAGAGGACTGGCACATCCATCAGATGGATGTCAAGTCTGCTTTTCTCAATGGCGTGCTCGACGAGGAGATCTATATGGAGCAGCCACAAGGTTTCACTGTCACTGGCTCTGAGACGAAGGTGTGTCACCTGGTTAAGGCGATTTATGGTCTCAAACAAGCCTCCCGCGCATGGAACTTGCAATTCCATGGAGTGCTAATTGCACTAGGCTTTAAGCGGACGTTTGCCGATGCAGGCATTTATGTGTTGCCTCAACGAGAGGGGGATGGTCCACTCTTCGTTATCGTTTACGTTGACGACATCACAATCTTGGGTGCATCTTTGGAAAACATCAAGCGTGTTAAGTCAGATCTATCTGAACGCTATGAGATGACAGATCTCGGGGAGATAGAGTCATATCTTGGTATACGCATTGTGCGGAACCGCTCCCTCAGACGCATTGAAATAGATCAGTCTGGCTATGTCAAGGATGTCCTTGAACGCTTTGGGATGGCTGATGCCACACCACACTCCACACCCTTACCTGCTGGTGCTGACGAGCACCTTCATAAATATATGGGTCAGGCTACTGCTTCTGACATTACGCACTATCAGTCACTCATTGGTAGTCTGCTGTACGTTCAGATTGGCACTAGACCTGACATTTCCTTTGCTGTATCACGTTTGGTGCAGTATGCAGCAAACCCTTCCCCCCAACATCTACGGTTGGCGCAGTATGTTCTGTCCTACTTAGTAGGAACTGTGGACATGCGCTTGATCTATGATGGCGCCAGTGGAGATGGCCTTCATGGCTACACTGATTCCAGTCTGGGTGACCAGGTTGATGACAGACACTCCACTTCTGGTTATGTGTTCATACTAGCTAATGGTGCAATAAGCTGGTCTTCGCGCAAGCAAAAGACTGTAGCCCAAAACACTACAGAGGCTGAATACTGTGGAAGCCGAAGTGCCATATGCGTATGTGTGTGTATGTGTATGTGTGTGTGCCGGAGTCGCGTTCTGTTTAGCATTGGAATACATAAATACGTATACTATAATATCTCGTACGATACCTCTCTCCCTTCCTCAGCTCATTTGTCTTGGACGCTGAGGAGGGTGAGTAGTCGAAATGTTCCTTCGGATGTACTTTTACTCAATTACCCTACTTGCAGATACTTTAGGTTTGTAATCAATTATAGCTCGTTTGTCTTGAACGCTGAGGAGGATACTTTAGGAATTAAAAGGTTATGGGCCCTGGGGTCGTCAACTAAGGACATCCCACCTATCCTATTCCTACCTAAGCCTGTGCATCGGGCTCACTCTCATCGCGCTCTGCCTTTCCCCCGCCGCGCTACATCTCGTGTATCCCATCTCCATCCCTGTCGACCATCGTCTTCGTTGGACCATCGTCCGTATTATCGTGTGTGTATATCGTGGACCATCGTCCGTATCATCGTCTGTGTATCGTGGACCATCGTCCGTATCATCGTCTGTGTATCGTGGACCATCGTCCCTCATCAATCGACCAAGTATCGCAAACATCATGGCCTCATCAGAAAGCCCACTCACACGTCTATCTGAGTTATCGCGCCAAAGAGCCGACATCCCGACTCCTAACAGAAACCCTTTCGCACACCGCAGCCTACTCAAGCGACACATGAACCTCCGCCTCACTTCTGCCAATCGCGATCTCACCGTGTTTCCTCACCTGTACTCTCATCATCATCTGATGAGCTTTCATCTCCTCCACGACGACACCACTCATCACATAAGTCGAAGAAACCTTCGATCAGGGAAAAGACCATGGCTGGCGTACCACCCTGGCCAATGGATCTAAAGCTTTCATTGAACGCCAACAACTGGCTGGACTGGTCGCGACAACTACGGACCTCACTTGAGATGGGTCAACTGGACAAGTATCCACTCGGCCTGCTGAGATGCCTGGAATATCGGGAGGATGCGTTGGGATACCGCAACTGGCACGGGAACGACCGCATGATCCTTGGGTTCATGCGGGCTCACATGTATTCTTCTGAGACTCAGTACATTGCAGAATGTGTTACGTCGGCTGAAGCATATGACTCACTGCGCATATGACATGAGAAGTGCAGTGGCCTGGTGCAAATTCAACTCATACAGAAGATGATGCAAATTCGGTTCGACAACAGCCCTGCGAACTGCGACGCTACAATGGCCAACTTGCGCGATCTTATCTATCGTGCTGAGAAGATTGGCCATGTGGACATCACCAGACTAGCCCTTCTGTTCAGTCTAATGAGCCTTAGATTGACACACCCCACCGTCCATGAAGCCCTCACACCATCCATGATGGACGGCACTATCACACCGCAGTCCTTGGAAAACCGATTGCACTTCTTCTATGAAATGTGAGCAACCGAGACCTCAGACCAGCTAGCCTTCCCGACTATTTCACCAACACCGGCCCCTTTCCCAACCTCTCCAACCCCATTCGCACCGTTTGCGTTACCTGCCAGCCTTCCACCACAGGCCACCTTCTGCCCAAACTGCAAGAAGTCCGGCCATACAATTGATTTCTGTATCTCACCTGGTGGAAAAATGGCTGGTCAGTCAGCCCTGGACGCAATCACCCGCCAACGAGCCGCACGTGACGCATCCCGTCTTCGTATACCCGAATCTGCCTCATCTGCCAACGCCAACACGAACAACACGCTCTTGAAAATAAACAACGATGGCACAATCTATATCGGGGGAGTCAAATACAAGCCGGATGAGAGTCATACAACGGCAGCTCTGGCCGACGTTAACAATGCCATGACTGCTGCAGATCTGGGGGAGTACACGGACTGGGCTGTCAGCAACGCAAATCTTGATTGGGAAGGCAACAAGAGCGCCTCTGTGGACACCGCTTCGTTCCTCCTAGCCTCCACAGAGACTTCTCTGCTCGCTCACAAGCCGACTGAATTGCCACTCTACTTGGACTCGGGGGCCTCTGCGCATATCTCTTGTGTCCGCGCTGATTTCTCGAGCATCCGTCCCATAGAGCCGCGGAAGATCCTGGGTGTTGGTAACTCTTCAGTGTCAGCCATTGGGATTGGCACTGTCGAAATCCTGATCCCAGAAAGCCGCGCGCGTCTTACGCTCGAGGATACTCTTTACGCACCCGACGCTGGAGTACGGCTCATATCAATCAGTCGACTTGATAACTCGGGCTATCGTCTCAGCTTTGATAACGGCAGCTGTCACATCTATGACCGGTCCTCTTCCGACGAAATAGCCACCTGCACGCAAAACGCCTCGCATCTCTACACACTTCCTGGCTCTATACGAACCCCTGACTTTGCCTTAGCCACACTTTCCACAAAACCCAACCTGGAAACATGGCATCGCCGCCTTGGTCACGCCAATTTCCGCACCATCCTCGACATGGCGCGCGGCAACGTTGTTGCAGGTATGCCCGTCGATCTGTCACTCGCTCCACAAGCCTGTGACGCCTGTATTCGCGGCAAACAGACCCACCATGCCGTGCCCAAGATACGTGAGGGAGGGAAGGCAAAGAGACGTCTCGGTCGTGTCCATGTTGATCTGGCGGGACCCCAGTCTGTAGCTTCACGCTCTGGATACCTTTACATGATGAATATTATTGATGACTTCTCGGGCTATCACTGGACGCGACTCCTCAGAGCTAAATCCGACGCTTCTCGCGTTTTGCGGGAATGGTTGATGGCTGCGGAAGTACAATCAGGCGAGAAACTCTGCTATCTCATCACCGACAATGGGGAGCTACGATCAAATGACATGGCCCGCTGGTGCGCCGAACGAGGAATCACTCACCAACTCACAGCACCCCACACCTCCGCACAAAACGGCCGCGTCGAACGTCTACATCGCACCCTGATGAACAAAGCCCGTGCCATGCGCCTTTCGTGCGATGCCCCTCTAAACATGTGGGATGAGTTCATCATGACAGCTTCGTATCTCTCCACTCTCACCGCCTCTTCGTCGCTAAACGGCCGAACTCCTCACGAACTATGGTTCGGATCAAAGCCTTCGTTATCGCATCTCCGCGAAATCGGGTGCCGTGCGTATATTCTCATCAGCGGAAATAACCCGAAAATCGCAGCTCGGTCCGTTGAAGCTGTACTCATCGGCTATGCACCAAACGCGAAAGCCTACAGATGTTGGCACAAAAGTACTAACCGGATCGCCGACTCTTACCATGTGACTTTTGTCGAACATCTCGACGGACAAAGCCGCGTTTTCCGCCCTGAATCCCACGACGCCCCATCTCTGGCTGAGGGTGACAGCATCCCTCCCCTCCAGCCAGTCGGTGACGATGCCGAAGCATTGTCACCGGAAGGTGCGTCTCCTCCCGAGAATGGACCCAGGCGTTCGACCCGGGAACGAGTTCCGGCTCCTTCCAGGGAAGACACCAATGACGGTCTCAATCATGGGAGAGCAACCGCACGGGCTTTACGGGAAATCCGGGAAGCCGCAGCCCGAAGTGCCACTTCCAAACACGACATTATCGACCCTTCGGAAGATGCCGCAATGCTAGTAGATGTTGAAGACCCCGACGCACCGAAATGGTCTGAAGCTCTCGCTTCACCGGAGCGGGACCAGTGGATGGACGGCGCTCGCGAAGAACTAGCCAGCCTTCGCGAGATGGGTGTATACCAGCTTGTTCCGCGTTCCGACGTTCCTACTAATCGCAGTGTTTTGCGCGGAAAATTCGTCTGCCGCCTCAAACGCGACGAGCACAACAACCCTGTGAGGCACAAAGTACGATGGGTCGCCAAGGGTTTCCAACAAGTGTGGGGGAAAGACTTCAGCAAAGTGACTTCACCCACAGCTAGGCTGGAATCTCTGCGCGCGCTCCTCCACATCGCAGCATGCAACGACTGGCTTATTCGTCAATATGATGTGAAGACGGCGTTCCTCAACGGCATATTACCGGACGACGAAATCCAGTATATGGAGCAACTGCCTGGGTTCGTTGAACCCGGAAACGAAGGCCATGTCTGGCGCCTCGTCCGTGGCTTGTATGGAATGCGCCAGTCCTCTCGCATCTGGAACCGAGCTCTTCATGCGTCTTTCCTTAGCTGGGACTTCGCGCGGCTTGACTGTGAATGGTGCATCTACTTCCGACACTCCGCCGCGGGGACATCTGTTGTGGTCGTACATGTGGACGACATGCTGTGTGTCTCTTCTGGCGTCGAGGAAGCAGATGACTTCCAACGGGACTTAGAATCGGCTTGGCAGATCAGCGCGCTGGGGGAGGCTAAACTTGTGGTTGGTATCGCACTTCGTCGGGACAGAGAAGCCAAAACAATCGCGCTGAGCCAAACTGCGTTAATCGACAAAATCATAGCTACCTATGGACAAAGCGACGCCAATGCTCAAAATACACCCATGGCTCACGGCTCTCTGCTGACTCGCCCCGATCCACGAATACCCCTTGATGATAACGAACGCGATCGACTTGCTACCCTCCCCTATCGCTCGCTTGTCGGCTCTCTTATGTACGTCGCCACGGGAACTCGACCAGATATAATGTTTGCCGTCAGCAAACTTTCACGATTCCTCGACTGCTACCGCGAAGTACATTGGCAAGCGGCGCTCAGAGTCATTCGCTATCTGAAAGGTACCCGTGAAATGACGCTCACTCTTGGCGGGTCATCAAACGCACCTACCCTGCTTGGCTACAGCGATTCAGACTACGCGAACGAGCCTGGGCAAGAGGGACGACGCTCCGTTGCCGGTTACTGCTTCTCACTCGGAAGTGGCGCTGTGTCATGGTCATCGAAGAAACAAGATACCATAGCGGACTCAACGTGCGCAGCTGAGTACATGGCTGTGTCAGAAGCCGGAAGAGAGCTGGTGTGGTTGCGTACACTGCTGCACGGGCTAGGCTACTCACCTCCGCACGCTACACCCCTCCTATGCGACAACTCAGCCGCCGTCCTACTATCTGCTGACCAAGCATTTCACAACCGCGCAAAGCATCTTGATGTGCGATACCATTGGATTCGGGAGCGCGTAGAGAATGGAGAGATCACCGTTGGCCAGATTGCCTCATCTGTTACGATGCAGGGTTCCAGGTAGCTCGTATCCCCGGACCGGCGGTACGTAATAGGAAGAAGTGACTTATACAATAACGGTTTGATAACCCCAGTACTGTATGATAAGGATGAGGTATGTGATTGGTTGGCTGTTGTACGATATCTATGACTCGAACGGACATTTACGATAACCATACGATACGTGATTGGCTAGCTACCTTTCAAGAGGCGCTTTAAAGCCCTCGCGTATATGTATATAAGGTTAGCCAAGCTGCGCCGTAGTCCGCAGCTTGGTCTTCTTGAATCTACTCTGTCTTCGTCCACTTCATCTTCCCTCATTGGGATAAGTCTTGCGCTCCTCCTAGTGGGAGTCTGCTTCACCATTATTACCCTTGAGTCAGCATTGTCCCACGAATAGGGCTTGCTGTTATACTCCTACGATCACGTGCCACAGAGGGCCGTCATATCGCTAAGTCGTCTTTGGTAGTGTCGCCTGCCTCCCGCTCAAGTCGAGCCACGTGCCAGTAGACACGTAACATTAAGACCAAGCTCCCAACGTGGCGACCGAAACTACCGCTGATAGCTGGAAACGCGTGGTGGGGAACAGTGAACAACGTCACCGGGTATTGGGTGGACATATCAACAAGACCATCGAGGGTCTATCCAGTTGAGTTCAATTTTGAACATACGTGTTGGACAGAAGTCGCTTGGAGCCCGCGCAGGGAACGGTGGGACGTACTTCGACCCACGGGGAACGAATACAACTGCAATATTCTACGAAGCGAAGTAGTGCACAGGGACCAGTGGGGGCCAATCGACGGTGCAGAAGACGACAGTGCACCAGCGCCATCTGAAGACTCTACAGAACAAACCACAACGGAGGACGAAGTAGGAGACTGTCCAGACGCAGAAGAAGAACAGCAGCGTCGACGATTTGACGAGATACGTATCAATTCCTTAGCTGCCCAAGCAGAACAGATCAATATCAGATCACCCGCAGCTATGGCCACGGAAACACGCACGTACACCGAAGAAGAAAACAGGCTCGCCGATGCGCTGGCTGAGCGAAGGATGCAGAACGAGCGCGAAGAAGAAAGGGCACCGACGCCATTGCAACCGGAAGAACGGGTCATCGACCCGAACACCGGTCACCACTTGACCCTCGACGAACTGGCGAATCAACGAATGTACGGACCCGACTACCCCGATCCACCCTCCGATAGAGAACAAAGCCAAGTATGGAGCTACCTAGCAAGACAACGCGTAGAAGGAGAAGGAATACCCGCCAATATCCCACGAGGAGGCGGACCTCCGGGATGATACCCCGGAGGAATACCACCGCGACGACCGCCAGCAGGAGGACCACCAGCACCAGGCGGTGGAGGCGGCGGCGGCGGCGGCTGAGGACCGCCAGGAGCAGACCCCAATGGAAGAGGGGATTACAACAAATTACAAGGGCAGCCGCCTCCTATTTTTCGCGGTGACAGGAAGGCCACTGAAACCTTTCTTACCAAATGGGAGCTGTACAGGGGAATGAACCGTCACACGCAAACGATGCGCGAAGCGTACTCGCGCGCCATCCTCTTCCTCACCTTTCTGGAAGGAGATGACCTCAACGAGTGGATCACTACTCACACCAGGTGGTTGACCCTCCAAATTGCAAATGGAATACCCGAGGATGACGAGAGGATATGGGAAGCGGTATACCGAAGCTTCAAACGACGCTTCACAAACACGCTAGAGCAAGAACAAGCGCGAACCGCGCTACAAGAAGGAATATACATGGAAGGGACGGATATTGACAAGTATGTGTCCCGTTTCGAGGAATTAGTGCGGCGCGCTGGCTATCGAGCAGATTCACCAATGGTCATCAATGTATTCACCAAGGGGCTCCCGCGCAAGCTCTACGAGCAATGCTATACGCTCGACAACCCGCAAAGCTACGAGGGGTGGAAGCAAGCACTCCTAAAACGACAGGAGCAGTACATCCACCTACAAAACCACTTCAATGAAGGGAAGAGGAACCTAGAGAAGTACCGAAATCGTGCAGGGAACCGAGGGGGGTATGCCCCACCACCACACCTCTCACACCCCGACGCAATGGATACATCGGCAAGGGCAAGAGCTCGAGGAGGGGAAGTTGAAAACAGCGCGATCGCAGTCGCTGGGTCCGAAGAAATGAGCCCGAACGACTCAGGCTTTCGGCAATACACCCAAGGGACAAGAGGCAGATACGTACCTTGGGGAGGGTACATTCAACGGGGACAACCCCGCGACACCAGGGGAGTACAATGTTACAATTGTCAGAAATACGGACATTTCAGTCATGACTGTACACAGCCCCGCAAGCAACGAACAACGCAGCAACCACCCGTACAAGTACGGGCCACTACAAACCTCACGCCACGACAAGAAGCGGCGCAAGTACTTCAAACGATCGCCAACAAGAGCGACGAAACACAGGAGCTAGTAATGAAAGGAATATGGGAGAGAGAGGATTTTTCAAACGCCTGAACCCGGCGGCCTGGGTGAGGGCAGTACATTCTCGTGATGTTGTAATAGTGACTACGCGTTTTCGATCTATGCATATCCCAGTTTCGACTCGCACACATCACGCTATGGCCGACATACAAGCGTTAGTGGACAGTGGGGCCACTGACTGTTTCATGAATCACAATTTCGCAAAACGAATGGGCCTTGGGGCTGGTCTCCCTGGAAAAACCCAGAAGAATATGGAACATCGATAACACGGAAAATAAAGGGGGGTCCATCACTCATTACGTGGACCTCGATGTACGCACTAAAGGGATTCACAAGGAAATGAGGTTCCTCATCACCGACATCGGGAACGAAGATATCGTCCTAGGATACCCATGGCTGGCCACGTTCGAACCACAGTTTACGTGGAAGTATGCCACAATACGCGAAGACATGCTACCTGTTGTCATTCGGTCCGTAAACCCTCGCATAATACGTCAACCGATCATCAGCACCACCACCACAGAAGCTCTCTCCAGTATGGAACGAAACCTTATCATCCGAAAGCTCGAAGAGCAGTGCACCGTACGAACCACCGCCACCGAGATGGCCATAAAAGCAAAACAACATACGACCGCAGCAGTGCTTCCGCCCCAATATGCCCAGTACAAAAACCTATTCAGTGAGGAGGAATCACGTCGATTTCCCCCGAAGCGGGTGTGGGACCACGCCATCGAGCTAAAACCTAACGCGCCATCCACGTTAGACTTGCAAAATATACCCGCTAACGCGGCAAGAGGACGAAGCACTACAAGCGTTCCTCACGGAAGAAACGAAGAAAGGGTACATAAGGCCGTCTAAGTCGCCCTATGCATCACCTTTCTTTTTCGTAAAAAAGAAAGATGGCAAACTTCGACCAGTGCAAGACTACAGGAAGCTCAATGACATAACGGTGCGAAACCAGTACCCCCTTCCGCTCATTACGGACCTCATAACCGATTTGAGTAACGCGGACATATACACGAAACTTGACATCCGCTGGGGGTATAACAACGTGCGTATCAAAGAAGGAGACGAAGAAAAAGCGGCATTCAAGACACGTTACGGACTCTTCGAACCAACGGTTATGTATTTCGGACTGACGAACTCCCCCGCCACTTTCCAAACCATGATGAACTTTATCTATCGCGACACCATCCTGAAACACGAACCACTGGGGACTACGATCCGTGTCTACATGGACGACATTGGAATCGCATCTCGCTCGGGCCTCGAGGCCCACATAGCGGCGGTGCGAGACGTACTCCAAGTCGCACAAGACCACGACCTCTACTTCAAACTGGAGAAATGCCTTTTCCATGCACCCGCGATGGATTACCTGGGGGTAATCCTTGAAAAGGGGGTAACACACATGGACCCTGCGAAAATCGCGGGCATCCGCAATTGGCCCACTCCTAAAACTGTTAAGGACGTCTGCTCTTTCCTCGGTTTTTGCAATTTTTATCGCGCTTTCATTAGGGGCTTTGCGCACCATGCACGACCCCTGAACATACTGACCCGAAAGGGGCAGGAATGGGAGTGGGGCCAGGCGCAACAAACAGCATTCGACACACTGAAGACACGAGTAACACAAGAACCGATACTGGCACACCCTGTATTAACAGACCAGTTCGAACTAGAGGTGGACGCGTTGGGATACACCATCGGAGGGGTCCTCTTACAGCGAAAGCAGGACAACAAGAAACACCCGATCGGTTACTTCTCGAAGACATTGGATCCAGCCCAGCGCAACTATCACGTCTACGACTTAGAGCTTCTGGCCATCGTGGAAGCCCTCAAGCACTGGAAACCTCTACTAGCCGGGTCCCCACATGATATCATTGTCCATTCCGATCACGCGAACCTGTTATACTGGCGGAACCCGCAAAACATTAATCCGCCGGATAGCAAGGGAAGTGATGGAATTATCCGAGTACCCGATCAAAATAAAGCATGTTGCAGGAAAGGCCAACGGACGCGCGGACGCACTGTCAAGACGTAGTGACTACGACACCGGGGACTACGACAACCAAAATGTGGTTGTACTCCCGGACCACATGTTCCTTCGGACGGCGAACATAACGACCGTAGAAGCTAAGGAAGACGATGACTATGTGCAGGACGAAGCACAAATTCAACATTGGATCAACGCACACCGACTGAATGAAGATCGACGGGGTGTGGTACAAAGAGGGACGGCGCGTCGTTACCGGGGGAGTAGCCGAAAAACGCGCGATTATCGATGCTCACCACTCTCCCCCAGTGCACGGCCACCCAGGCATGACCAAGACGGGCATGCTCGTGGCAAGACATTATTTCTGGCCGGGAATGACTAAGGACATCGTGGAATACGTCAAAGGATGCGCAGCGTGTCAGCAAAACAAGGTCAATACGCGACCAACACGCGCACCTCTTCAACCGATATTCCCCAAACCGGAGGCGAAGCCATTCGAAACAGTGGCAATGGACTTCATAGTAAAATTGCCGCCGTCAGGAGGGTACGATTCTATTCTAACGGTTACGGACCACGATTGCACAAAGGCGGCTGTGTTCATACCCTGCTGCGAAGATATGTCAGCGGAAGAAACCGCCCAACTATACGCTAAGCATGTCTTCGCCCGCTATGGGCTCCCCACTAAAATCATATCGGACAGAGATCCTAGATTTGCGTCCCGATTCGCACGGGAATTATGCCGACAACTGGGAATTGAACAAAACATTTCGTCGGCCTATCATCCGAGAACAGATGGCCAGTCGGAACGAACCAATCAATGGCTCGAACAATATCTACGCTTCCAGGTCGACTATCACCAAAGGGACTGGCTCCACTATCTGCCATTAGCAGAATTCGCGCATAACTCGTGGCCCCACGAGATAACAAGGAAGTCTCCATTCGAACTCCTCATGGGATATCACCCCCGCGCTGATTGGACGGATAAGCCGTCCCCTATCCCACAGATAACGACACGCATGGAGCAGCTTCGAGAAGCTAGACAAGAGGCGCAGGCACTGATAACCAAGGCCCAGACCTTGTGGATCAAACACAAGAATACGCCCCAGTTCAAGATAGGAGACCAGGTATGGTTAGATGGGCGCAATCTCAAGACAAATCAGCCGAGCGCCAAACTGGCAGCCAAACGGCATGGTCCCTTTCGGGTCGACCAGGTGATGTCCCCGTACTCTTATCGCCTGAGATTGCCGGCCCAATGGAAGATCCACCCGGTATTTCATATCGACCTTCTCACGCCCTATCGGGAGACTACTATACACGGGCCAAATTTCACGCGCCCACCACCGGAACTTGTGGAAGGAGAAGAAGAGTACGAGGTCGAGAAGATTCTGGACACTCGGCTATTCGGCAGACGACGCACCCGACAGTACCTGGTCAAATGGCTCGGGTACCCAGACTCGGAGAACCAGTGGGTCAACAAAGCCGATATCTTTGCCGAGGACAAGATAAGGGAGTTTGAACAATCAAACTCCGACGAAAGAACACATTTAAGGAGCACTCGATCCGCTAAGTCACCCCCATTCCCCAACTCACTCCCCCTTTATGGACTTTTCATACTATGCCACTAAAACCGCTGAGGAGGTATTCTCGGCCGAATTACTCGAGGGACTTATCTCTCTCGACGAAGCGCGACGACGGCTCAAGCGCGTCCATGAAACGGGCAACACCGCCGCTCTCGGATGGGAAACCATCGACGACGATGATCACGACGACACCGACCACAGCGCAGGACAAGGAGCCGCTGTGGTCCATGCAACTGCAGAAGACGAGGGTACAGTGGTTGCCCCGATTACCCGAGACGAACTCGCCGCAGTGGAGCGCGCCTTCCCCGGCCCTGCGCAGGCAACACTGTCCGAAAGTGCACTACAGCCCCGGCTGCTTACAGTGCGGAACGTTCCTGACACGGAGGAGTGTCGCAGTGGAACTCAGGACGATCCTCTCATCGTGGGAGAAGATGCGAGCGACACCGAGCCCGTACCGGTACAACTCTGCCTTCAAGGCGACGGTGAAGAGACCCGCCGAGCTCTGGTGGCACACCGCGCAGGCATGGACCAACGAGCAGCTCGCCGCCGCGCACGCCGCGCGGAGAGAGAAGCTGCTGAAGAGGCGCGCCGAGATCAGGCGCATGCGCGAATCCAGGCTCAAGAGTTCGGACACGTTGATCGGGAAACCGATCTCTACCCAGCTGAGCACCCCCATATCACATACGGAAAGTACGAGCACTTACCCGACGACACCCCACACGCCTCCACCACCGACAGAGAACCCATTATGCGACACAAATATCGGGAACTAGTCGACGACCCCCTCAAACAGCCATTCACCGCGGAAACCCCGGTAGGGTGGACTCGGAACGCAGGAAGGGATTACATCCCTTGTCCGATCACCATCCAAGGGGTCGGCCGTCCCGCTCTCTGGTACCAGATTATCGAGAGCGATGATCCCATCATATTGATGGGGACTGACCGAACGGACCGCATATACGCGTCCCCATTCTACGCCACGCCACGACCAGTACTCCCTCGACCCCCGAAGTACACCGAAGACGAGCTCAAGACCCTGGAGTGGGGGTATCGGAGGCAACCCGTGATCGATCAGTGTCTACGGGCGTTGTCAGATAAGTCCATTCCTGCTGAAGTCCGACGATACCGAGCGCTGACGCAAGATCAGCAGCGCTTGGAACAGCGCATTCGGGAACTCGAGAAGGGCGTCGCGATATTATACGGACGACGCTCGTTATGCGCCGCTCGCCTTCATCGCGCCGACACCCTTGCACGACTCGAACGGGAGCGACGACAGCTCGGGGACCCCGAGATACTCTGGGAGCGACCGGACCAAGACGAATTTCATCGCGGACGAGGGTACTAGGATGTGGGCATCCTCCCTGAAAAGGGGGTGATGTTACGATGCAGGGTTCCGGGTAGCTCGTATCCCCGGACCGGCGGTACGTAATAGGAAGAAGTGACTCATACAATAACGGTTTGATAACCCCAGTACTGTATGATAAGGATGAGGTATGTGATTGGTTGGCTGTTGTACGATATCTATGACTCGAACGGACATTTACGATAACCATACGATACGTGATTGGCTAGCTACCTTTCAAGAGGCGCTTTAAAGCCCTCGCGTATATGTATATAAGGTTAGCCAAGCTGCGCCGTAGTCCACAGCTTGGTCTTCTTGAATCTACTCTGTCTTCGTCCACTTCATCTTCCCTCATTGGGATAAGTCTTGCACTCCTCCTAGTGGGAGTCTGCTTCACCGTTATTACCCTTGAGTCAGCATTGTCCCACGAATAGGGCTTGCTGTTATACTCCTACGATCACGTGCCACAGAGGGCCGTCATATCGCTAAGTCGTCTTTGGTAGTGTCGCCTGCCTCCTGCTCAAGTCGAGCCACGTGCCAGTAGACACGTAACATCATCGGCCAATGTCGCTGACGCTCTTACCAAAGCCTTGCCGGGTCCACGTTTCGCCGAACTCCGCAGCTGCCTTGGGGTACGAAACTTGTTGAAAGACGAAAGGATATCAGCACCGAACTGATGTTTGCGCTGAGGGGGAGTGTGGAAGCCGAAGTGCCATATGCGTATGTGTGTGTATGTGTATGTGTGTGTGCCGGAGTCGCGTTCTGTTTGAGCATTGGAATACATAAATACGTATACTATAATATCTCGTACGATACCTCTTTCCCTTCCTCAGCTCGTTTGTCTCGGACGCTGAGGAGGGTGAGTAGTCGAAATGTTCCTTCGGACGTACTTTTACTCAATTACCTTACTCGCAGATACTTTAGGTTTGTAATCAATCTCAGCTCGTTTGTCTCGGACGCTGAGGAGGATACTTTAGGAAATAAAAAATACATGGCCATGACCGATGCGGCCAACCAAGCCACTTGGTATCAGAGCTTCCTTGCGGAACTCGGGTACGAGGTCGACGACCCCATCCCACTACATGGTGACAACAAGGGTGCCATTGATTTGGCTCAGAACCCTGTCACTGGGAGGCGATCTAAGCACATTGCCATACGGCATCATGTCATTAGGGAGTACATTGAAAAGGGCACCATCACCCTTATCAAAACCCCTACTGCAGAAATGGTTGCAGATGGCTTCACCAAGTCGTTAGCGCGTGTCCTGCTGCAGCAACACAATGTAGACATGGGCTTGTGCTAGTCCCAGATTGCTGATCACGGGGAGATGTTGATAAGTGACCTGTGCGCACTTAGCGGCTCAATGGACTTATGCAGATATGGACTGCTTTAGATAAGATTAGATATACAGGACTTATTTAGATTAGATAATTATGATCATTACAATCTCGGACTTGTTATCTATGACATCATATGTACAGAACAACTACAAGGACTTGTTATTGTAGTACGCGTTAGGACTTTCCTTTTGTTATATCTTTATTGTGATATACCTTTGTTCTCTACACTCCTTGTACTTATTGTCTAAGTACACTCCCTTTGTTTCGCCCTCTATTGTATTAGGGGCTTATTGTACTCCTACTTATTGTACGACGCTTTCCTTGTCCTCTATTGTAGTACAAGGTCTATTGTATCTAAAGTGTATAAGTAGCACACCATGTACGCCCTGATACCACAGTTCTCACTCTGTGTTATCAGGTTAGTTACTTCCTCTCTAATGAAGTACAGTTCTCACTCTGTGTTATCAGACGTTGTCTCTATCTGCTCACTTGCAAGACTTGCTTCCCTGCGCTATACTTATCTCACCACAGTCTCCCTTGTCACTGTGAGTATGTATTCCTTCACCTGTGCTGTTCATCAGAAAATACTAATTTGGTAGCTGCGGTCTGCATGACTGTTGCAAGAGTGCAAAGGCACGATGACTCTTGGTTTATTCTCGCCTCCGATGAACTGGGTGTCCCGGAATCTGTCCTCCGATACTACGCCGCACAGGGTGACAGCTTGTCACTCACCATCTTAATTCACATCACGCGCCAGCAGTTTAATCATTTCCAGAGGCGGACCGAACTTTACATGGAGTTCTCGAAAGTTCTAGAAGCAGCTCCCAAGTTCAATGTACAATATATGTTACCTGAACTGCAGCACGAGTTCTGTGCTCTCTGGAATCACATCGTTCGAGAAGCGCAGAACAACGATGATCGGTTGAGCCCGTTGTTTATTCTCAGGCCGATTCGCAACGTCTACATAGCCTTACATCAAGGTACCGATGCTGCCCCAACGCGATTCTCCGCCTCCACCCGTGATCAGGATTACATTCTGTGGTTGCCATCCTCGTATCCAGTGTGCAACGTCGCTGGCCATATTCACGACGACTCTGCCTCCACAACCTATCCTCGCACTCTCCTGCATGATAACACTGCGGTGGTCCCTGCTTCCCTTGCCAGTCCCGATGCGCCTTCCTCGTCCGTACCTGCCCCCCCACTTCATGTCGTCGAAAGTCTCACGGATGTACCACTGCTCGACAACTTCCACCCCGCCCATCAGACAACCATCGAAGGCATCCGCACTCCTGTTCCCCCAACAGATCCAATCGCCGCTGGTGCAATACAAGATATTGTCACCTCAGGTATAACAGTGCCTAACCCCACTCCCGGAACTTCCACATGCGCCCCTCCTCTTTCCTCTACCTCCCCACCCGCTGCCGTTGCCTTCCAGCACAACCCAGACCTCCTGACATTTTCCGATCCACCAAATCTACCGTCCTCAGCTTCTTCTAATCCAGTTCTCGACAATATACTTCCTACAGATCTGCCGCTGTCTTCATATTTGCCCATC
Organism: Lactarius psammicola; assembly: GCA_025769895.1. Classification (NCBI taxonomy): domain Eukaryota; kingdom Fungi; phylum Basidiomycota; class Agaricomycetes; order Russulales; family Russulaceae; genus Lactarius; species Lactarius psammicola. The sequence continues at coordinate 43,749 of WTXK01000238.1, forward strand.
ACTCGATCTGACCTCTGCCCATCTTTCCCAGAATCTCATCGCTCAATAGTTGTGACTACTGCTCCCAGCACTTCTCTAGGACCAACCCCTGCACCCGATCTGCGTGCTTCTGCGGAGGACGATGGCAGCCCTACGAGTTTGCGCAAGGAAAAGGACACTCTTAATCCCCCCTCTGTGAATCGTGCAATCCACGCAAACAATATGGACACCCTAGATCTTCCACCATAATCTCCGTCACTACCATCGGCCACTGACCCAGACGTAGCAATTGTGGGTTGTTCGCTGCGGGAACCAAATGCTGAGCGTAAAGGAGGAGATCGTCCCTTGCACCCTTCACATAGCCGGTACGATATCGTTTAACATGTCCCCCAATCTCTTATATGCGCATGTGCGATAGGGTATATATTCCTGTTGGATTCTCAATATCACCATACCGATAATATTCAATACATTTTTCTCATCTGGTGTACATACTGTCCTATTACACGGTCCAATACCATGGCGAAACGTGTAAATTTAAGTAGAGCTGGAAAACGTGAATGTGATTTAACCTTCACCTTGATCCACTACGGGCTGGCGTGCGTGCTTGGCAGTGACGCGGAAGCCTCTACGCGCACCTGAGTAACGATCTCTATCTCCTCAACTCCGATAGTGTCTGCGAATACTGGCTGCTTGGGTTGAGAGCACCGTCGCGCATCTTGCAGACGTGCGGAGTACGCAAGCAGCTGCAGCTACTACTCGGTATCCCATCGACCATTGGCATACTTATGCGATAGTAGCGGATATGGGTGAATACTTTCCGGAAGTCGGGCATGGCGAACGTGCGTTTGTGCTGAATCGTACTCTTGCTACGGACCGTGGATCATCCAAGGACTTATCTCTGATACGGCATCTCACACGAGCCCGTCCGGCCTGCGAAACGATTCAGGTTCCTCCAACTTACTTGGAAGGAATGCCGACTCGTCCCGTTATCGTTTCTGCCCAACCCGGAAGTTGCTTCAGAAGCCTCCTATACCCTCCCCAAGGCTATCCCCGGCACGTGCGTATGGCACCAGTGTGCATAAGACGATGCACATGGCAGGGCGGGCCAGAGCCCAGCGCAAAGCTGGAAGAGCATGCGTGTATACTGAGAGAGCGTGTGGTTCGAATATGCGAGCACAACGGATGTTGAGAGCATGCCGTGCTATGCGAGGCGCAGCACTATGTGCAGTCAGGTCCCCACCGTACCTGCACGGGCGCTCACAACAGAGTCGCGCCGCGGCCCATGAGTCCGAAGGCGGGACCGGCATGGAGTACTGATGTGTATAAACTCAGGTTATGCATGTACGAGCTCGGGGGCGGAATGATGCGGTGAGGGTAGTGGTACAGCAGTGAAGTCAGTATTTCTTTTGTGCATGGCGCGGGCGGAAGTTCCTCACTCACCCCTTAGAGCAGGAGGAGTCTGCGCAGGGCAATTCTCGGAGCGCAGGTGCATGGAGAGAGATGGTGAGACGAGACTTGCAGACCGGGATGGAGTCAGCTAGGCCTGAAGTGTGCACGGGAAAGTGCGCGTGCGTCACCACAAAGCTGGCATCGCCAAGGGCGGATACCTCTGGAGTGAGAAGCTGGGCGGTACTCACCCAATCAACCATATCGTAAGACACGCCCCCGTAGCCAACTTCATTGTCATTCTCAATGCACTTTCCTGTGAAAGATCTGCAGGCTTGCAGCCGAGATTCGTAAAGAGGCAACTGGATGAATGGAGGACGAACTGTCTGGGAAGCCTCAGTGGCAAGCCAGCCACAAACAGGACCGATGTTCCCAATCCAAAGAAGGTTCTGTCAGTTGTATCCTTAACTGGCGTAGAGGCGGGAGGCCATGAATAATGGGTTCTGGGCTGGGATGTCTTGAAGAGGTTCATGCATGAGGAAAATTATGATAGGTGATGGACGGCTGTTTGATATTGGGTAGATAGACGATGGGAGACAATTCGGACAGGCACTGACATGGTTGTAATTAAGGTTCGAGTTACATGCGGTGCAGGCCGTGTGTAGGGATTCCCAATCTTCCGCACTGAGCCACCGGGCCGATGGGTACGAGACGAAATTCAAAGCGTCTGCACGCACCTGGGTAACCATTTTTAGCTCTGAGTTGCAGCAGGACAGATCCCTTGTTGAGAGTGTCGTTGAGCATCTCGATGGCATCAGTATGGAAAAGATATTGAGCGTCGGGGGACCGAAACCAAAAGGACACCGGGATGGAAGGGTGAATCGTGAGGTGCCTACACTGGCATGTGCGTTGTGGTGAGGGTCTGGGACGCCGTCGATGTCAACCTCATCGAGATGGGTCTACAGTATTATACCGTTTGTTGCTACAAACTCTTACTGCTTACGGTAGGGCTCTCAGAGGTCTTCGCGTCGTTGACCCCATTTGTTTCTACCACGCAACGCAAAAACGACTTACGGAAGTGCGGAAAACGAGTTGAGCATCGAGCGCTTGCGGTTTGGTCGACCCGGCCCTGTGTACCGCCTCTTAGCGCTTTATGACCGGACCGATTGAGAACAGTCGCTCTTAACACGTTTATCCCACCACAGTGTCCTCTCCATAATCGACTCACGCCATAAACTTCAATGTCCCGAGCTCCTCTCGAAAATGTCAATATAACCGAGACAATTATAGGCCTGGGCGCAGGTACGTTACTCCCACTTGGCTCTATCCTCATCGTTCTTACCCGCTACTGCCACCTCTGTAGGTGATGGCGATCACCAGTATCCGCCCCAGTCGGCGCCGACTCAGGCACCACATGGAATGTCTAACTTTGTCGATGGATCCGGGCCTATTTTCTCGATGTACCTGGAAATGGCGACGGAAGAAGATAAGAAGATGGTCGAAGGTTGGAAAGCGGACGCAGATGGGATCCTTATATTTGTGCGTCTCTGTCTTCTAGTTCCTTACCTTCGCTAACTCAACAATCATAGACCGGTTTATTCTCCGCTGCCGTTGCATCATTGATCTCAGTGTCAATTCAGGACATTCGACCGAACCCACAGGACACCTCCAACTTCTATCTTGCGAATATCTACCAGACTCTTGCCGACACAAATCAATCCAACATTTCGAGTTCTCTCCCTGCTTCCCCACCCCCATTCAATGCGCCAAATTCTGCTGTTTGGGTGAACGCACTTTGGTTCTTGAGCTTGGTGATCGGTCTTACCTGTGCTCTGCTCGCGACGTTGCTACAACAATGGGCAAGAAGATACCTCAAGGTCACCCAGCCACGTTACAGTCCACACAAGCGAGCACGGATTCGTGCATTCTTCTTTGAAGGCGTACAGAAGTTTCTACTTCCGTGGGCAGTTGAAGCATTGCCCACGCTGCTACATGTTTCCCTGTTCCTTTTCTTTGCCGGCCTGGCTGTGTTCCTATGCAACGTTAATCTGACGATTTTCAAGTTGGTGTTGTCATGGGTTGGTATTTGCACGGCTCTATATGGATGCATCACATTCATGCCAATCCTTCGTCATGATAGCCCGTACTATACATCACTTTCATCGTCGGTATGGATCATTGTTATTGGGATACGATATGCCGTCTTTCGGGTTCGTTGGTGGTTCATTTTGTCGGTTTTCTCTCATCGTATTCATCGTCATCATCGTCGTGTTTTTCGTCATATGCGTCAAGGATTTCTTTTTCAGAGACACAGGGACCGTTACCACAAGTTGCTCTTTCAGGGAATGCAGAAGTCAGCCGAGGAAACTGCTCTGAAGTCATCATCGGAGATTGATACTCGCGCCTTCATGAGGACATTCGACAGTTTGGATGAAGCCCATGAACTGGAACGCTTCTTTTCCGGCCTACCTGGCTTCCGCAGCTCGAGAGTGGTCGACGATCCTCTGCCAAGACTCACTGAAGAGCAAAAGGAGAAACTTTCAACGGCATTAATCTGGTTTTTGGACGTCACATTCTCATCCGATTTGCTACCTGAGCCTGTCAAAGACCGGAGGGCCATCATCTGTGCGAAGGCTTTCGATCCAACACACATATCCAGCGTATTTGCTGTCTTTGACAAGATTTTGTCCAGGTACCAATATAGTGGTCCGATGACCGCCGAAATTGTGCAGATAATGAATGGATGGGGCAACAACAGGGTCAATAATACTCATTTAGTAGCCGCAGTCTGCATGACTGTTGCACGAGTGCAAAGGCACGATGACTCTTGGTTTATTCTCGCCTCCGATGAACTGGGTGTCCCGGAATCTGTCCTCCGATACTACGCCGCAAACGGTGATAGCTTGTCACTTGCCATCTTGATTCACGTCACTCGCCAGCAATTTATCCATTTCTGGACAGACTCCTGGCCTCGGCGCGAGTTCTTGAAAGTTTTAGAGTCAGCTTCCAAGTTCAATGCACAAGATACGTTACCCGAACTGCAGCATATGTTCTGTGCACTCTGGAATCAAATCGTTTTCAAAGCGCAGAATGACAGCGCTCAATGGATGGCGTTCTATATCTTGGCACCCGTTTGCAACGTCTACATAGCCCTACATCAAAGTATCGATGCTGCCCCATCGCAATTCTCTACCTCCACTGGTGATAAGGATGTTATTCTTCGGGAGCCATCCTCGTACCCAGTGTGCAATGTCGCCGGCCATATTCATGATGACTTTGCCTCCACAACCTTTTCTCGCACTGTCCTGCATGATAACGCTGCGCCGCCCCCCGCTTTCCATACTAGTCCAGATGCGCCTTCCTCGTCCGTGTCGGCCCCACGTCATATCGACGAAAGCCTCACGGATGTGTTACCACTTGACAACGACACATATCTTCCAGGGCCATTCCATCCCGCTCATCAAACGGCCATTGACAGCCTCCGCATACCTGCCACTTCCCAGAATCCAGTCACCGCTCATGTGATACAAGGCGGCATTGACACCCCCACACCAACGATCCCTCACTTCACCCCGGAACCTTTGGCATCCACCCCTCCCAGTTCAATGGGACCAACCTCCCCACCTGGTGACGTTGCCGTTCAGCACGTCACAGACCGCCGCATTTCTTCGGATGCCCAAGATGTTCCATCGCTACCTTTCCCCACTCCGGTTCTCAATAATGTACTCCCTACAGGTCCGTAGTTGTCTTTAGACTCTCCTGTGACAGGGACTAACCACTCATCTTCTTTGCCAGAATATAATTTGTCGCTGCTAGCTCCTGCTTCTCCCAGGACATCTCGTCCACAACTGTCTTCTGCACCTGATCTGGGCGCTGCTGCTAAAGGAGAGGGTAGCGCGAACGCTGCGTTGCTCAAGGAAACGGACGCTCTTGACCCACCTTCGGCAATCCGGGAATATATTATCGCTCCCCCAGATCTTCCACAGTCGCCATCACCGTCATCAGTTACTGAGGGAGCCACCGCAGGTCCTTCATAGTGCTCTCTTAGGGCCGGGCATACAGGAGATCATTCTCCGCACCCTCCGCATGGCCAGTATGATATCGTGTAACACGTCCCTCTGATAGAATGCATTTTCTTGTTTTACCCGCGATCCAACCACGAATAGGATCGATGTCCCCAACCCTGACTTGGAGAACCGTTCTGTCTGGAGTATCCTCAAGTAACGTAGAGGCAGGAGACTTGAAATAATGGGTTCTGGGCCGGGATGTCTTGAGGGGGGAGGAAAATTACGGTAGGCGACGGACGGCTGCTTGACGTTGGGTATAGCTTTGAGCCACTGCGGGTTGATGAGCGTACTTGAAGCGAGACGAAAGCATCTGCGCGCACCTGGGTAGCTTCTCGGGTTGCAGGACGTGTCCTTTGTTGAGAGTGGTGTTGAGCATTTCAATAACGTCGAGAGGCGGGGCAATTGAATGATGAGAACATTGAGGGAGAGTTGAGTGAGTGACAGGGTGTTCACACGGGCGTTGGTGTGAGGGCCTGTGACACAGTTGCCATCAACGTCGTCAAGAAAAGCCTACACCATATATCATTCCTTCATCCCTTCAATTACTGCTTGCGGTACAATTTGGGGCTCTCGGGGCTCATCGCGTCGTTTACCAAAAACAAATTAAGAAAGCGCACAAAACGAGCTTCAAGTCTTCAAAGCATATTTCGCAATGAAACGGTTTGGCTTTGAGCGCTTGCGGTTCGGTCTGCCCTTTTTTGTGCAACAACTACTGTGTAACGCCTTCCACTATCATATTGTACTTCCATAATCGCCCCAGACCACAATTCCAATGCCCCAATCTCCTCTCGAGGATGTCAACGTAACCGAGGCGGGTATAAGCCCTGGAACAGGTACTTGCTCCTACTACATGGACGACGTCGTGGTTGTGAGGGATAACGCGAGCCACACCCCCTGTACGCTGCCAACCATGATGATGATGTGTGGTCAGGGGTGCTTCACCAAAGGGAGTCGCATGCACCCCTGGTGTGCGACAATGCAATCCATGGTCCCAGTCTGCTCCGGATGACGAGGAGAAGGTGAGGGTGCCCCCACCAATGTGGGCCTCAACCCCGTGCGCAGCCGCTGCCATTGATGAAGACATGTCCGTGTTCAACTCTGATCACAATCGAAGACAACTTGGTGCTGACGATGCGTCTATGAATAGTTTGTACTCCATTACTTAGACAAATGGTGAATTGAAGTATTTTGTTTTGCTTGTTTTGCTCACAACGGCCTTTGTTTCTCTCGCGTTCGTGTTCCGTTATGTGTATGCTACTATACTGTGTGTGTGTGTGTTACTTACCGATTCAAGCGCTTCGGCTCTCAGTCTCGGGCGTTTCGATTCCGGCTTTTCCTACTGTAGTAAAGTGACGCTGTCTGTGCGTCATTTATTCTCGGCTTACTTTACATAGTAGTTACTTGTAAGAGTAGTACATAAAAGGGGGCTCAAAAGGAGCCCCTAATGTAACAAATCGTCTTCCTTCCCATTGCGCAAACCCCGGCTTCTAGCTCGGACCTCACGTGCGCTCAGAAACTTACCCCGGTTCACGACTTAATAGATTCGCGCGGGCCATAACCTCTCCAGGTTATGGGCCCTGGTGCTGCTAATTAACAGACCAGTAGCCCCTATACGAACCCCTATCCAGTTATTGATGAGCGCACGCGTTGTTTATTGTCAAGATGGGCGAAGACATAAAAATGAACGTTACCAAGTTAATCGCGGACGGTTCAAACTGGGTGACGTACCGCGATAGGATGATCTGGGCCATGGACTCGCGCGGCCTGCGTGAACACCTCACCTCCCCCACTGTTTCCCAAACATACCTGGATGCTGGCAATGTGGGCAGCCAGACGCCGCAGATGCGCTGGAACCTTGATCAAGCTGTCGTAAAGCAGCTTATTGCCGTGTCGATCCCGGATACTGTATTCGATAGCATCAAAGGGAAGACATCAGCGAAGGAAGTTTGGGATGAGCTAAAGCAATTGTATGAAGGACGTACCTCCTTGATCCTGGTGGACTTGGGGAGGCAGCTCCAGACGACGCGCTGCGCTGAAGAGGACAGCGTGCGCGAACACTTCGAGCAGCTATCGAGGCTGCGTCAACAGTTGGCGGCGATGGGCAAGTCTGTGCCCGAAAGCGAGTATGCTTCGATCTTGATGGGGTCGTTACCGCTGTCGTACCAGCCGACCTTGAGCGCCATAGCTGCTGCCGCTGAGATGAGCGGCACCACTCCTACCCCTGCTATAGTTACTAAGCTCGCCACAGATGAATTTGACCAACGCACCTTAAAGGAAGGCAAAGCCCAAGATGAGGCGTTTGCCACGGACGCCCAGAAGAGAGGCAAAAAGCGAGAAGTTGAATGCTTCAACTGTCACAAGAAAGGCCATGTCAAGGCCGATTGCTGGGCGAAAGGTGGCGGCAAAGAAGGGCAAGCACCCAAGAGACGTGGCGGAGTGAGGAACAGCGGCGCGAAGGAAGGCGGAGGCAAAGGCGATGCTGCCGCTGGCGCCGAGCAGGCAGGAGAGAAAGAAAGAGATATCGAGGCGTGGGCCGCGATCGAGGAGACTGGGGAAGAGGTCGAGGATGAAGTTCCTCGAATCCCAGCGATGGCGGCCGATGAAATGAGCAGCGCAGAGCGAGAGTTGTACGATTCTGGGGCATCTCGTCACATGTCCCCATTTCGTGAGCGTTTTGTTACGTACCGCGAAATCCCTGCTCATCCTATCACTGCAGCGAACAACTGCGTCTTCTATGCAGTTGGTGCGGGAGATCTTCAGGTTGAGGTGCCGAATGGCATGATGTCAACCAAGGTGTTGTTGCGTGACGCCTTGCACGCGCCGGATATGGGCCTCACTGTAGTGTCGATCGGCCGTATCGTCCGGGCCGGTTATACCGTGCAGTTTGAGGACGGATCGTGCAAGATTAAGAAGAGTGGATCTACGATCGGTAGCATCCCGGCTAGCCCGAACGGGTTATACAAAGTGGATCACACGCTTACCGGCTTAGCTGCTATGTCGCCTGAGCACGTGGACATTCTCACACTTCACCGCAGGCTGGGACACATTTCGGCAGACTCCATTCGCTCGCTCATTCGCAGCAATGCAGTTTCCGGCCTGCATCTAATAGATGACTTCCCCCCATTCACTTGTGACTCGTGTGAGCACGCTAAGACGACCCGCAAAGCTATCCGGAAGGAGTGCGAGGCTCCGCTAGCCGATTCTTTTGGTGCGGAGGTGCATTCTGATCTATGGGGACCCTCGCCTACTCTTAGTCTCGGTGGTCGCAAGTACTATGTAACGTTCACTGACGATCACTCTCGCTTTACTCGGCTCGAGGTCCTCCGGTCTAAGGACCAGACTCTGGGAGCTTACAAGGCGTATGCGGCTTGGGCGAACACTCAGCACGGCGCACACATCAAACGCCTTCGGTCGGACCGCGGCAGTGAGTATACCGGCCGCGAATTTACTAATTTCCTTCGGGAACAAGGCACCGAGCGGCGGCTTACTACACACGACACGCCGCAGCATAACGGTGTGGCTGAATCACTCAACCGCCGGCTTCTCGAGCGCATGTGTGCGATGCTGCATCAAGCCGATTTGCCGAAGAACCTTTGGGCCGAGGCAATTATCTTTGCTGTATGGCTCAAAAATCGTACTTCAACTAAGGCTCTCGGCAATACTACTCCTTATGAGCGACTGTACAGGCAAAAACCAAACCTCGGGAGCGTCCCGGAATGGGGCCAACATATCTGGGTGCACAATGCGAAGGGCTCGAAGCTTGAAGCGCGAGCCACCCAAGCGCGATGGGTGGGCTTTGATGCTGATAGTCCGCATGCCCACCATGTCTACTGGCCGAACACTAAGCGCATTTCCGTCGAGTGCAATGTCAAGTTCGTGTCACCCACCATTACCGTGCACTCACCACCACCTAGCTATGCATCAGCAACCGCGCCTGCAACTGTGCAGCCCGCGGCTGCCCCACAACCTCCTCCGGTACAGCCAGCTCCAGTATTGCCGGCACTACCACCGGCATTACCTCCCGTGCCTGCGCGAACCAGCTCAGCTCCACCAACTTCCGCACCACCACCATCATTCCCATTCGTACCTGCGCCAGCCCGTGTTTCACTAACCACGCCTTCCGCATTTGCTCCTCATGAGGAGGAGAGAGCGGGGCAACCGGCCGGCCCTTCTCAGCCAACGCGCCGGTCTGAGCGTGTGCCGAAGCCATCGTTTAAGGCTAGGCAAATCGAGGCTGGAGAAGGAACCTCCGGTGCCGATATTTCTGACTGTGTTTTCAGTGCAGGATACGACGATATTATTTCCATGGCCATTTTGGACGCGGAGGCTGATCCCAAGTCACTCACGGAAGCGCGATCCCGCTCCAACTGGGCTCGCTGGAAGGAGGCAATGGACCGCGAAATGTCCACCCTTGAGAGGGCGGGCACATGGATTACGGTGCCGCGCCCGTCCAATGCAAATATTGTCAGCTCAAAATGGGTTTTCCGCGTCAAGCGCAAGGCCAACGGGAGCATCAATAAGTACAAGGCGCGACTCGTCGCTTGGGGCTTCACGCAGGTATACGGGATCGACTACTTCGTTACATTTTCTCCCGTCGCTAAACTAGCCAGTTTCCGACTCATTCTCGCCATTGCCGCGCGCCTCAATTGGGATATTGAGAGCTTCGACTTCAATGGCGCGTACCTCAATGGCGAATTGGACGCGAATGAAGAAATATTTATGCACTCGCCACCCGGCTACGACAGCGACGGAAATACAGTGAAGCGACTTCGTAAGTCGCTCTACGGGTTGAAGCAAGCGGGGCAAAAGTGGTATGATACCCTTTCGTGCGCGCTCGCTAACCTCGGTTTCTCAGTCAGCCAGGCAGACCCGGGGGTGTTCTCTGCACGCGTCAGCGGAGAAACCCTCATCCTGGCTGTGCATGTTGACGACTGCGTCTTCACAGGCAGTTCAAAAGAGCTAGTTGCGCAATACAAAAGCAAGATCAACGCTTGCTATGCCTTAACAGACTTAGGACCTCTGCACTGGCTCCTAGGCATCAAAGTCACGCGTGACCGAGCCGCGCGTACCATTTCCCTATCGCAAGCGTCCTATATTGACTCCATTCTTGCTCGTTTCGCACTGGCTGACGCGAAGCCTTATGGCTCGCCTATGGCCCCAGGACTTGTCTATTCCACCGACCACTTGCCCTCCAGTCCCGATGAAGCCGCGCGTATGAAGAGGACTCCGTACCGTGAGGCTATAGGAAGCCTCATGTACGCTGCCGTCGCCACGCGTCCGGACATTGCATTCGCGGTGTCCACGCTTTCTCAGTTTCTCAGTAACCCCGGCCTCGCTCACTGGGAAGCAGTGAAGCGAGTATTTCACTACCTGGCCAGTACTAAAGCGTTCCAATTAACTTACGGAGGCGAACGGCACGGTTTGGAAGGCTTCACGGACGCGGACGGGTCAACGCAGCAGCATCGCCGAGCTATCTCGGGATATGCTTTCCTATTCGATGGCGGTGCAATTTCCTGGAGCTCAAGAAAGCAAGAGCTCGTCACTCTGTCAACAGCGGAGGCAGAATACGTCGCAGCGACACACGCGGCCAAGGAGGCCATTTGGCTACGCAAGCTCATAGCTGAGCTTTTCCCTCATCTCCTTACGCCAACCCCCTTGTATTGTGATAATCAAGCTGCGTTGAAGCTTGCCACTGATGACAACTATCACGCTCGCACCAAACATATCGACTTACGCTTCCACTTCGTTCGACAGGTTTCCACTAGTGGCGCGCTCTGGCTTTCTTACTGTCCTACTGAAGACATGGTCGCTGACATACTGACAAAAGCCCTACCTAAGTGGAAGGTAGTGGCACACGCCAACACCCTCGGCCTGCGTCACGCTTGCGGGGGTGTGGTGAATTGAAGTATTTTGTTTTGCTTGTTTTGATCACAACAGCCTTTGTTTCTCTCGCGTTTGTGTTCCGTTATGTGTATGCTACTATACTGTGTGTGTGTGTGTTACTTACCAATTCAAGCGCTTTGGCTCTCGGTCTCGGGCGTTTCGATTCCGGCTTTTCCTACTGTAGTAAAGTGACGCTGTCTGTGCGTCATTTATTCTCGGCTTACTTTACATAGTAGTTACTTGTAAGAGTAGTACATAAAAGGGGGCTCAAAAGGAGCCCCTAATGTAACGAATCGTCTTCCTTCCCATCGCGTGAACCCCGGCTTCTAGCTCGGACCTCGCGTGCGCTCGGAAACTTACCCCGGTTCACGACTTAATAGATTCGCGCGGGCCATAACCTCTCCAACAAAATTGCATTTTAAGTACTAGCTTCAGAGTCCCTATATATAAAAAACTACGGACGTGGCCAAGAAGTAGCAAGGATAAAGTAGCGAAACCTGTGGGTTTCTAAGAGGGTGATCCAAAAGCGAATGGGTCCCAAAGTTGACCGAAGCAAAAGGTAGTCTAAGTCGAAGCGCTTGTATTTTTTCTGATGAGGTATCGATTCATGATTGGTACAGCGGACCTCATAGGCCTCATACAGCGGACTCGGACCTCACAAAAACGATCCGAAATTCATATCAAGAGCCCACCTCCTCACGACACGTACCTATTCTAGATATACAGGTGTGCCCTAGCTCGCAGATTTCCTCCTTCATCCACCAAGTTTTTAGCTGTTCGGAACCTGTTCAGCCTACTGCGCCGATCACTCGACCGTATCATGTCCACACTCGGTGCCAGCGCTTTTGTACTCTTCATTAGTTTCGTAGGTCACTTGTCTAATGTTCCCATCTTCCAAGGGTCCTGACCAGGGCCCAGACCTCCCATCAATGTTTTCGCCACTTTGAACCTCGATCCAAGCTGCCTCTTGTTGCCCTCCTCTTCGTTGTCCCTGCGCTCCTCTCTGTCCCAATTTCCTACCACGTTACATGGCCCACCACTGCCATCCTGCTCGCGTTTGTAGCTTACGGGAGCGCTGTTACATCCTTTGCGCTCGTGTACCGTCTGTCACTCTTTCACCCGCTCGCAAATTACCCTGGGCCGACAATTGCCAAAATGTCGAAGTTATGGGCGGCATATCTCAACGCCACGGGGGAACGGCATAGGTATTATAAGAGCCTGCACGACCGTTACGGGGATGTGGTGAGAGTAGGTTGGTGCCAACGTCGTCCCACCCTTCACATGCGTCCGGTCACTCAGCTAGCCTTTTAGGGCCAAATGAGCTCTCAATTCGGGATTCTTTGCTCATACACCCGATACTCGGGCAAGGCGGCCTGCCTAAGGGTCCAGGTGCGTATGTGGCGTCTCAGCTGTCGCCCATTTGAAACCTAGTATCGTAATCAGCCTGGGATGGTTGGGACGAGCCGCCGATGCTATCTGCCCAGCGTGATCCTATATTGCACATGCATCAGCGCAAGCAATGGAACCGCGCCTTCTCATCGACGGCTATGAAAGAGTATGAAATAATTGTGGCAAAGCGGATCAGACAGCTGGTTGGTTGTCTAGAAGATATGATCCAGAGATCGGATCAGAAGGCGAATGCTGTGGTGGACATGACTGAGTGGTTGAAATACTTTTCGTGAGCTCTGACTGCCATTGGTCCGATCTCACTCTGACAACGTGTTATCGCAGCACAGATCTCATGGGCGATATGGCGTTCGTCTCGTAATCGGATCTCCAATGCAGCAGCAGACACTGACTCGACTTCTCTCAGCTTTGGGGGTGGTTTCGAGATCATGAAAGCTGGCAGAGACATCGATGGTCTTTGGACTCTCCTCGAATCCGGCATCTGGTACGTACCCACGCGAGTGCTGTCTCCGTGCCATGTAACTTGTCCTAGTATCTCTGCCACCCTGTCGCATGTATCATACGTCATACCTCTTCTCATCACGATCATGGGAGAGAAAAGCGTGCTTGCTCGTTTCCGAGCATTTTGCAAAGAACGGGTCCTCGAGCGGCTGAGGATTGGTGCAGACAGGAAGGACTTGTTCTATTACTTGGTAAGCTCCCGCACCCATGTTTTCCGCGTCTTCGTCTTACAGAGTGTGAGGACAGAGTGGCGAGGATATGCCTGACGGTGAGCGCCCATCTCCCGCCGAGGTTGTGCAGGACGGAATGCTGGCTATCATCGCCGGCTCGGACACATCCAGCAGTGTTCTCACGGCTGCGCTCTACTACCTCATACGCAATCCGCTAGCATACGAGCACCTACAGGCAGAGGTCGATGGCGCATTCCCGAGTGGAGAAGAACCTCTGAACGTAACGAAATTGGGTCAGATGGAATGGCTAAACGGTTGCATGTGGGTGTGCGGCGCAATGAAGCGAACTCGGAAGGAACTAACTTTTGCTGCTGCGAACAGCAACGAAGCACTTCGTCTTCAACCGCCAATCCCAAGCGGGTCGCCACGCACCGTGGGAAAAGGTAAAGGCGCAAAAGTGCTTGGAAAACTGTAAGTTGAACAGCCCCGTGGAACCGATCCGGCCCTCGCGTCGATTATTCTTGACGGTACCACGCATGCGCAGGATCATTCCAGAAGAGACGCAGCTCTCTCTTCACACGTACAGCATTCACCGTGACCCACGAAACTTCCACACGCCAGAGGCGTTCCTTCCAGAGCGATGGTTCAGCACCGGCGCGCCTCCTGGAGAGCACAACACGGCAGCGTTCTTCCCGTTCTCGTACGGACCGACGATCTGTGCGGGGAAAAACCTGGCGTTGATAGAGATGCGTATGCTCTTCTGCTGGGTGCTTCGGCGATTCCGCTTCTCCAAGGCACCCGGGGTGACTCACGAGGAGTGGGAAGGAAGGATCCTGGACTGGTTCGTTGTGCACCAGGATCCCCTGTTGGTCAGCGTCTCGCTTCAGGAGTGAACGCGGCGAACATTCGCACTCTTAGCCGTGGTCCCTCCTGTTGGGCGATTGACCTGACTAACCCAGCAACGACTGTATATTACTACAACGGCAGACTTTGCGGACGATTACCTTTTCTTGCATTCTTCGCGCAGTATTTTGTGCACGTTATCTCCCCATTTCTTGAGCATTTCAACACAAGTTCATCCGTGAATTTGTCTTCTTAAAAATAATTTCGAATGGGGAGTGACGTGCTGTCCGTGCACACTCAAGCGCATACCTCTTCATTTCTGTGCGGTTATACCGAGATTGGTGTTTCCAGTTTCCAGGTTGGAAAATCACGTGATGTTTCCTTTGATCAGCCGTGCGCACGACGTCGTCAATCTCTTCGAAATGTCTTCTAATCTCTGGCGTTCTTATTTTCCTTCTCGAATCCCAGACCTGTTCATGGTCAGACGAATGACCACCATTGTCTCGGAGGGGTGTGACCAAAAGGGGAAGAGACCCCCTTGGCCGAGTGTTAGGATCAGACTCGGAGGCCGTGATCAGCAAAAGTGGAGGCTCGGTGTGACGCAAGCTACACTAAGTCAACTGGGACAGAACGGGAACCAAGTATATTGGGGTGACGAAACGGGGAAAGAGATCTCTATGGAGTATAAGGGAAAGGGGAAAGGAAGTAGGAATTGGTTCTGTCTGTTTACGCAGCAAATGGTCCGTCTTATATGTCGGAAAATTTGGGAAGCGGGTTATAATGTATTATAAATGATATAATGTAATATAACGGCACCAAGATATTATAACCATTATAAGATAGGCTGCTTCTGATAATCGGCTTTATAATCATGCTTGTCAGTTGCTTTATTATGCAATTATAAGGCCCGATGGATCACGGCATTTATTATAAGGGACGCGTGGTATTACCAGATTGATTCACGATTATAATGCATGATACAATTATAACCCTCCTTACAAGATTAACTTACTCTCACTTTCTTATAATGTAATTACTTTCTTATTTTCCATCTTATTTTCCATATTTTCATCTTAGCTTCTAACCCTCTTTTTATTAACCTCCTATCGAGCTATGTAGCAACAGTAAGTAACACCTGGGTCCAACAGCGCACAACCAAAGTGGATCCATCCTCTAGGACCGAGTCATCGCTGAGGTATCACTGAAGGACGTCAACCGGACACTGGCTAGTGACAAGCCAGTTCTGGTTCTTCCGGGCAACGTTGACAGAGGCGCAGACGTGGCGATCACGTCGAGCGTGAGGGCACACATAGCCTCGAGCTCGAGTTCGCAGATCTGGAATGCAAGGGTGGCGGCAAAGGGCAGACGAATATACCCATGAGCAAGCGGCGGCGGCAGCAAAAATGACGACACATACCCCTTGCGTATTCCATGGCCCAGCATCCTTCGTGCATCTTGTACTGCTTGGCGACGCCGCGGTGCATGAGGTGCATGTCGCCAGGGTGGTACCGCTCCATTTCGAGGGCACCAGGCTGGAACGCCCACTGTTCCCCGACAAGGATATTGAAATAGTCGTCGGCGGGGTGCAGACCCGAGTGGCCTTCGGTGCCGAGCGGCGTGCCAAAGATGATGAGGTACTCGGTGACGCTGGCGTGGATGATGTACATCGCCCCCATCGCACCCCCGGCATTGTTGAACACCCATTCCGAGCTGTCTGGGTTGATGGTGGAACCGCTAATGCGCGAGTGAGCAGGTGTATGAGAGCAGTGGTGGGGTTGGCACCTACGAAGACTCGAGGTTCGGAGCTCTCACCGTTGCGTCTAGCAAGGCCCGGGCTTTCTTGAGCTTGAGGGTGTACACTTCTTGTTAAAGAGGGGGGAGGGGGGTAGCGCTGAGCCCGGCCTCCCCCACGCTAGTCAGTAAAACAGCGAAACTGAAAAAATGATGGCGAACGCACTCAGAGCCCACGGTGCGCCGTGGGCGAATTGGGTGGTGCAGTGAATCTGGAGAGACATCAGAGAATGACGACGATGAGGAGGTTGGCAGAAAGATAGGGAGTGGTGTCACAGTAATAGTCGACGTTGCATTGTCGGTCATAGAAGAGATGACATTGTGTCAATGTCAGAGGAGAGAGCGAGAGAACACAACGTCAAAGGGCAATGTTTGAAGTCCCAACTTTCACGTGACTAATGTAAAACCAATCCGGAAAGATTATCCCACGGCTCATATTATTGTCGCACTTCATGGATAATGATTGATTCGAAAACATAGGATAAGCGACGGCACATATATATTCTACCCCTACTTCTTGGCTGCTTTCTTAGTCTTCGGTTTGCGAGTGGACCGTCGGGACCGTCGCTCGGGCTGCACCACAACGTTCTGCTCATGACAAGACTCATGGGCGTCTGCGTCTGTTACGCTAATAAGTTCGTCGGTTTCCATGTCTTGTACAGGAGACGAGGAGAAGTTGGAGGGTTGGAAGTAATAGATGTAACTTCTGCTTGGTGAAGGCGTTCAACCAGGTCCTCAACATCTTCAAGGCCCTGGTGGAGGGAACCTGAGCCTGAAGACGAAACAGTTGAGGCCTTTGCGAAGACCCGCATATCAAACCAAGCGAATAGATCCGCGCGGTAGTTATCTGGGAAACGAAGGATGGCCTGCTTGTATAACTTGAAGCGTTGGTCCCAGTTAACGCCACTAGCGCCCTCAGTCTTCGAAAACGACCGATCTTCACTGCAGGCATATATGAGCTGTACCGGGGTTATTAAGTTAGCAAAGGAGTACAAAAAACGAATCATAACTACTTACAAGTGTGGCTGCCATCGCGATCATCCCCGGAGTGGTCTTTCCCACACTCCAGAGGACCCCCTTCGTCGAGCGTTTCCTACCACCGACATCCTCACTGCCATCAAGTGAGGAGGGGCCGTACAAGATTAGTTTAAGGAACTAATAAAGTGTTAGCGGCATGTACAACTAGAAAACCGTCATACGTACTCTCACAATTGGCTCGCACCGGAGTGGGCGGGTACTGCTGGTATCGTGGTTGGGAACAAAAGCCGTGGCCAAATCGGAAACCGTGTGCCTGGCTTTTCTGGGTTTCGAGGAGCCTTCGCAGCGCAGGAGCGTTTTTGCGGTCAAAGTTTTCATGAAAAAAGTAGGGTCGACGTTGAGCAGAGTTCCCGCAAAGGTGCGCACCAAGTGGACTGAATTTGCTCGTTCCTGGTTTAATTGCCTGAAGAACTACGCAGATCGATCAGACACGGGAGGGTGTGCAAAGACAATTGAAACTTACGATCGTCTTGAAGGTCTCCCTTCGATTGGGGTCTGCAAGCGACTGCTGGAGGTGTGGCGCAAGATCCAGATAAAGCTCCGCAATGACACCACAGGCTTCGGCACGGGGATCAGAATAACGGTTGGGATTGAGTGGATCGAAGCCTTGAGGGAAAGGGATATCGAGCGTCGTCTTGCTGACCCAGAGCTCCCCGACCACAGAAAACCTACCCCCGGCAAGCGAAATTTCCTTCGACTCTCCAGATAACGACGACCCCCCTGCGGTCCTCACTGTTTCGTGGACTTTCGAGAGGTTGCCATTTCGTCGAGGTTGATCTTCAGTCCCTTGTACTTCTGGGCAATGTTTCTGGTATTGGATTCTGGGAAGTCTTGAGCATCTAAGAAGCGACGATACACCAGGTCGAATTAGCACAAAAACATCTACGACATCACAAGACTGACATCGCGCAGCTGCTGAGCCGTCAAGTTGTCAGGTACAGTAACCGCGGTGGCCTCTGATTCGTCTTCTGACTCTGAACTGTCAACGCGGGAGGTCGTCGGATTGTGAGTCTGAGGAAGGCGATTCATCGTCGGAAGTCATGGGAAAAAGCTAACAGTAGATCCGCTCGTGTCGATGAGAGGGGTGATGGAGTCAGTGGATCAGTTTACTGTAAGCGTAGACAACGATAACTCGTTGCCTTTAATCCTTCTAATCAACTTTCAATCGCCGAGTAAAACGTTTTGAACTAGAAAGACCACTACAAAGTCATCTGGCATCTTGACATAAAATGAGGATCTGGGGTGCAGCACAAGTAGACGTAATCTACCCACTATTAGCGAGTGCGCCGACATCTTGTCTGCAATGAAGACATCAACCGGTGCGAGGTCATGATAGTTTCCTGGGCAAACCTGTGTGATTCAGACCAGGGGGATCCCGCAGACTAGTCTTCGTTGTTCCTCGCCTTTGGTGACTTAGAGAAAGACTCTTGTGGGATACGAAGAAAGCTGGCTGCGATCATGAATACCTTTTCCGTTAATAGTGAAGCTTTAACAAACTGGTCGTGATTGAAGAGATTTACCCCCTGATGATCGGAGAAAAGGACCCGAGTTTATCGGGCACATGGTCGCCATGCTAGTACTTACGTGTGATGACCTCATCGAAGACATATGTGATAGCGACGAGAAGATTCCTGAGCGTCACTGGGGTCAAAGGTTCCTCCGTCCTTGTTGATCAATCGTAAGTTAACTTTAATTGATTTCCCACGCATATTATTCCAGTAATATCATCACCTGCCCATGTTCTTTGTCTGATCACCAGTCACCCCCCACTATTCCTGCTCTTCGCTATCTCTGTACTGTACTTATGCCAAAAGCAAGTGAATCCCCAGGCAGAACAAGAAATGTAAATATGTCACAACCGATTCCACGTCCAAGGTTATTCGGCCCCATATCAAGAAGTGTGCGAGAGAGCGAGATGAGCGGCGGGGGGAAAGAAAGTACGCGAGGGCTCTGGAGAAGAGACTTCGTTCACTGGATACTCTTAGTACGTGATAGTCACACTAAACTTACATTCATATACGTACTGACCGTTTTTCTGAATCAGCTCCGGGTGCCGCCATTCCAGACGAACCCCTATTACCCCATGTCTTCGCTGCTGCGTGAACCGATGGACCTTGACGTTGGGATGGGGAATACCAGGTGCGCTATACATCGATCTTCCTACCTAGTGATCGACTGTGATCATCCACTCAGCGCGTGAACCTACACCCCCTTCTGTCGCACAAACGACTGGCTCTTCTGGTGGCCCGAGAAACACATAAATTTACGGTCGAATACCATCCAAAAAGTGGACAAGCATCTGAAACACGATTTCTCGACGAGGACAACCGCAGACGCCGACTTCCCAACCCCTCTCTTAATGCGGAGACCGTGGCGGCCGTTCTTTAAATCCGCGAAGACTTCGTGTTCTCGGATGTTCTCATGGAGGTCGGGATGAGCAAGGATCAATACAACCGTCTCTATAAGGCTCTCAGAACGAGTATCGATGGCAGGGCCACTTTCACTCTTAAAGTATTCGGAAATGAGGGGTGCGTGGGAGCGCGCATCGTCTCAACTGACTCCTGTAAGCCCACGAACTGTATTAAACTTATATTCTTGACCATTTCAAGTGACAGTTTGATTTCGACAATATTTCAGTCCCATACAAGGGTGTGGACCAGACGTTCGCGATGCCTCATCGCCCACTATGGAAACTGGGCGGTTGACCTCATCTTGGACCCACAATTAGCTCCGCATTTTGAATGGGATGCGCAGAAGGTTTTTAAGCATGATGGGGAGAATGTCACTCGTGTGTATGATGAACCTTGGACCGCGGACACGTTTTGGAATTTTCAAGTACGCATATTATTCTTTGTCATTTTCTTATAGTAGTCGAATGCATGTACTCCTTTTGTTGTTGAACCAATCGTTACAGTCCCAGATCCCCGAGGGTGCGCGTCCGTTGTGCTTCATCCTCTATGCGGATAAGGCGAAGCTGTCAAGCTTCGGCACAGAAATGGCCTACCCGGTGGTCGCACGCTGCGCGAATCTTCCAACTGAGATTCGGAATGGCCATGGCGTTGGCGGTGGACGCGTTGTCGGATGGTTGCCAAATGTAAGTTCCCTAGCGGATAATAGGATCTGATGTTGGACTGTTCTCGGTCTAGGTCCCGGAAACTCCAGAGGACTCTAAGAAGCCGGCATTCATCAACTTCAAACGCGAGGTCTGGCATCGCGCATTTCGCTGCATATCGAATCCATTATCGAGAAATCTAAGGCGGGCTGCTTGGCTTCAGTACACTGATGGCACTCAACATTTATTTTTCCCTAGCATCATCATATTATCCGCCGACTATGAAGAACAGTAAGTTCTTTATTCGCTGACACCTACCTGATCGGCTGACCCCAATGTATAGAGTGCGTTTATGTCTCTCATCCGGGGCTATCTGGCAAACTGCCCTGCCCGATTTGTTGCGTCCCTAAGGATCAGCTCGCTGACAATTCAAAGACTTGGCCGCTGAGGACAGCGGCACATGTAAAGCAAATTCTTAGAGAAGTGCGAGCCCTCAGCAAGAGCGATCACGAGAGTCATCTCTCGAAACATGGTATTCGTGATGTCAATGTGAGTTTTTATTATTATTTCGTCTGTTAACTATGCGTAACTGTGAGTCCAGAATGTGTTCTGGCTTGTCAACAATTCGGACCCACATCACGCGCTATTCTTTGACAGGCTTCATTCGAACAACGCTGGCTTATTCGGGCACCATTTATGGCAGAGGTTCAAGGATTTGGTTTCTCGAAATCGCGACGCTGCAGCGAAAGTTGACCAACAGTAATATGTTCCCATCTTATCTAAGTCGGTGTCCCAGCGGCCAACACCACTTCATTCCCTCAGGTTTGGTCGCGCGCCTCGCTGGCGTGGCCTTACCACTTCCCCTGAAGTGATGAAGGTGAGTTTCACAGACGGCGCAAAGTTCGAGGATATATCCAAGGTGCGTCAACTATATGCGGCTTTATCGCGTCAACTGACCGACTCGGAATCACCTCAGGTTGTGGTCTTTGCTGCACAAAATATTATTCAACGGAGTGAGGACAAGAAGGGTGGCAGTTACTACTCTGC
This sequence comes from Lactarius psammicola, assembly GCA_025769895.1. Classification (NCBI taxonomy): domain Eukaryota; kingdom Fungi; phylum Basidiomycota; class Agaricomycetes; order Russulales; family Russulaceae; genus Lactarius; species Lactarius psammicola. The sequence continues at coordinate 64,916 of WTXK01000238.1, forward strand.
TTACGAAGCTTTTCCCGTCTTGGGTTTGCTTTTATCTTTCGAGGTACACACAGAGAAGACAATTATGCTGGGCGGAATGAACTGGCGAGGTTCGGACGCCTCATGAAGGTATTGATTTTATTTTTTTGGTGACTCCGTGGTGTCGATCCATTTAATAGGGCCTACATTGAACTATCTATGGCATCGTCGGAAGCTACGGCTACAAGGTCAGAGACTGGAACTACCCCAAGATGCACGCGTTGGTCCACAGCTTCGACGATATCGAAGCGAAAGGTGCTTCACGCAACTACAACACGAAGCCGAACGAGAAACTTCACGGCCCCCCATTAGGAAGTTGTACAATCGGACCAATTTCAAGAACGTTGCGTCTCAGGTTTGTCGCATGCATTGTCTTTATTTATTTCTGACAATTGTTCCCAAATATAGATCTTAAATCGGAAACACCTTGGGTTCGTTGCGGCGCTGATTCGGAACCAAATCGATGAACTTGACTTAGACGCGGCTGCACGTGAGCAGGCGACGAACGACACTGACTTGGAGCCTGATCCAGACGAATTGGGGAGCACACAGGCACAACATATTGGTTCCTCCCTAGAACCCCCGGCACCCGACAGCTCATCATATCAAAGGAGAAACACGACGTTTGTATGCCGGGGTCGTTATCTTGCGATCGCAACAGCGCCCTGTTACACTAGAAGCTGTTGGAGACCTCACGGCCCAAAATCCGACTTTCAAAAACTTTTTGTGTGAATCTCGCGGATTGGTTGACTGCCAATCTGCCTCTGTATGGCTTCAGTTTCGCACCAGGCTCTATGCGCGTTGAATTCCAAGGCTGATGACCAGGTGAGTTTCGCATCTGATCCGGGTATTTTGGCTTCATAGTCTTTTTAAGATAACTGACTACAGGTCGATGAAAGTATGTTATGAATCGAAGGTCGACTGGCCAACAATACATGGACTATCTATATTGTAGTCCAGGCTTCCCCATGGCCGCTGAGAGGCACGATTTCGTGATTCTCAAGACAAAAACGGGGTTTATTTTTGCGCAACTTGTGTTTATATTCACTATTTCAGTTGAAGAGCGTAAATACCCACTTTGCATGGTACGACCCCCTTGATATAATACCCACGGGCCAATCGCGGGTCAGCGATCGCGATTTGAGGCTTCGTCGTCTCCGCGCGAGGCAATCGACGGAGTTCTTTTTTGCACAATCAATTGTGCGCGGTGCCCCACTCATTCAAGACTTCGCTAAGCTTGGCGACTACTTTGTGATGGACGTCGTTGACCACACCGGTGACCTGTTCCTCCGTTGCGACGAAATATTCGGATGGTAATGTATTCGCGATTCTATTCCATCTGATTTCTTGGCTTATTCCCCCCTCGAGACTACCGACTGACTAAGTCTAGGACTATTACGCACAGTAAGACTCATTTAATTGGTTTGTTTTCCCGTGGCTGATCCATTTATCATGGCAGGCCTTTTTTTTTGTAGACGTTTTGTAGTTCCGAATAGATATACTACACCCCCTCTCGAGACCAAAGACGCGACGTTAAATAATAGCCATCGCCATTGTACGAGGTACCGCCTCGCGCCTGCTACCGCTAATCGAATTGGGGGGCTCACTGGCCGTCACTGCGCCCGACGACGTGCCCAAAGATTGCATGACGCACATCCAAGCCACGCGAACTCACCCCGCTCCCGGTCATCTTTCGGCTTCACAAGGAGTGGGATATTGCTAAAGGACAAACGCGTACGCATTCCATTCCGTGCCAACGATGTGCGAGTGCAAACAACAGTACTAAGGCTATCTACTCACTCAGCATCCCGTTGCTGCGCGCGAGCGCGTACGCATATCCGGCAGTCGCAGGGGTCGATGGGTCGATCGGCGACGTGCTAACGATCGGGTGGGAAGCGTCAATTGGGGACTCCACACCAGCGCAGGAAAACTCACCTGTCGCGGAATCAGGACGTAAATCGTGCGTCCCCAAGGGGCGGGTAAGGTCCCTTCGAACACGTTGACGTCTTGCAGGTTTAGGGGGGACGACGGCGGCACAGGAGTCGAAGGAGCCGCGGGAGTCGAGGGAGTCGAAGGAGCCGCGGGAGTCGAAGGAGTCGAAGGAGCCGCGGGAGTCGAAGGAGCTGCGGAAGTCGAAGGAGCCGCGGGAGTCGCAGGAGCCGCAGGAGCGACGACGGGCCCAGTGACAGGCCCTGCGCATACGGATTTTCAGAATCCGGCCGCCTTCCTTCGTGAAAGGGACTCACCGACGCTCGGTAGGACCAACTTGATGCGCTTTTGCGGCGTGTCTGGGTCCGGGGTTTGCGTTCTTTTCTGTGGGTTTGAGGCACTCGGATGCATGACTGGGCGACGAAGAAAAAACGAGCACTCGGGCGCTCGAGTCGGGCTGCCGCGCGCAGACTGTGCCGAACGCTTACTTACACGTAACGGCTTTTTCGAACACTAGCAGCGTGCGCCAGTCGTTCTACTATCCCATGCCGTGCCAACTGACGACGACAGCAAACTGATTCACCTCAACTCAACGGATGGTACGTCGTGTCCCCGCTCTTCTCCCCGCCATAACACTTGCTTACCTACCTCGTTTCAGAACACCCACCCCTCCACCGCATTTACTACGCATGTAGTATGTCTTTCTCTTCGCGTCGTTGACTGCGTAATTAATTGACGCGAATAGATGCCTGAGTCGCGTGAAGATTCCGTTTACCTCGCCAAGCTCGCTGAGCAGGCAGAGCGTTATGAAGGTGGTTTACGCTACTACATTTTCGTCTGCTCACTTATTTCCACAGAGATGGTCGAGAACATGAAGCGCGTCGCCTCGTCCGACCAAGAACTCACTGTCGAGGAGCGTAATCTACTCTCTTCGGGATAACCTCACCCTATGGACTTCGGACATGCAGGACTCAGGTTTGTAGTCAATCAGCCGTGTAAGCACGATATGACTAACCGCACGATCAGACAAGCCCGCAGATAAGGAAGAGGGCGCTGAAGCTGCTGCTGATGACTCGCAAATGTTGGGCACGCGCTTACCAGTGATGGCCTTCGTCTAGTTGTAGCGACAACCCGGCTGTGAAGCGTGCTTGCTTTCTGTTTGTCCGCATCTCCCCCTTTTCCTCATACTCGCATCACCCCTCGTACCTGCCATCCAACATACCTCCGTAATTCCACTTTTTTTTTGTCGATTATTCACTTATTCTCGTATGTGGCTGACGACCCCCCGCTGACGACAAACCCCCGACCGCACATAATACTCTAGCATCAACTTATAAATAGATTTGAACGTTATTTTAATCTTAGTTAAAAAGTAAAGAGTCTTAGAATAACTATTTATAATGTGCGTTCTCGATAGTGCGACCTCTTGTAATGCAATGTAGTCATGTGACCACTCTTATAATAAGTTATAATTATGTGGGAGATCTTGTAATATTTTATAATCCGTATTATACATGCAAAAAATGCTTTGTAATTACCTTAAAAAGGTAATTATAAGCTAACTCAATTATAAGGCCCGCCCGAATTTTCCGACACATATAGTGAATCTCAATAACCTCTTCTGCCTCCCCACCTGTTATGCTGTAAAACACCAACTCCTGCTTACCATACCAAACACTGAGGACAAGATAAGCCAAGGTGAAGGGGCCTCAAGGCCACTGCAAACCATGTCAATGTGTTCAGAGCAACTTGGGGGGTTTCAAACCCTTATCACTATGCGATCTCATCTCTCCTATCAAACACACGCTTTGCCATGCCTCAGGAGGTGGAAGCCCATCAAGCCAGGCTAGCCACTACCTTGGACAGGGCACACATGTACAAGGACGCCTTGGAGTTCACCATGAACTTGGCCAAGAGTCTATATGAAAACAACATGATCTCCTGCCCCATCATCTCCTTGGAGGCGGATGTCATTATAGTCACCAACTTGCTCCATGAGCTCTTCTCTCTCGACAACCCTGACCCCATCAGGGACAAGGTCGTGGAGGCTATCAAGACCTTTGTACAGCAGGATGTGGCCCGCCTCTTTGACTAGCCAATTCTCAGCTCCATGCATAGTACAACCATTCTGGCGGTCAACATGAGAAGACGCAATGCAATGATGCATGCACTTCTCAAAACAAACTCTGAGGACAATGTCTTATGTGTACAGGAACCGTGGTTTGGTCCTATTGGTACAGCAAGAGCAGATGATGCACAGGATGGGATTAGGGTCCTGGGTGGTGCGGCGCACCAGAACTGGACTCTTTATTACCCATACTTTTCTGACTCTAAACATGTGAAGGTTATAATTTATGTATGTAAATATAGTAGGCTAGCATTCCCATGTAGGCTTCACCCTACAAAGGTGGTTCCCAGACTGGGCTTGGTACATCACAATTGCATCATGATTACAGACTTACGCATATATATAGACATGTTACGTATTATAAATTTTTACAATGACATAGAGGACTCCTCTGCACTCACTACTTTGCTTTCCCTTGACCTAGATCCAGAAGTCCTGACCGTTCTGGGTGGCGATTTCAACATGCATTCCCCAAGCTGGTCTCTGAGGGGTTGGTCACCCTCTGCCACTGCACGTAAGTTTGAGCAGTGGGCAGCATCCCAGGCTCTTGAGCTAGGGATGCTACCCAGAGAAATCACTCGGAGGGGCACGGATGCTGAACATGGCAGTACGCTGGACCTAGTCTGGCAGAACTGCAGTGCAGTCACCTCCCTCGCCCTCTCCCCACCAATTACAGATTGGGAGGCCTCCCTAGGGTCGGATCATGCTGGCATCCACACGGTCTGGCTCCTAGAGGGCTTTTTCCAAGGCCTCAAGCAGGCAGAACACAAGAAGTACACTTTTGATGCTCAGGACAATGAGGACTCCCTCAAGGCGTGGCTAGTGGACATTGAGTCCCACCTCCCTCCTCTTGCCCCCATTTCCTCAATCATTGAACACATGGCAGAAGGGGTACAGAATGCCCTGATCCAAGCTTGCAAACTCCATCTTGATAAACCTGCCCCACCTAAAGCCTGAAGCAACAGGTGGTGGAACGAAGCTTGTGATGAGGCAGTCACCACATTACATGGCCTCCCACCTGGTGACTCACTGGAAAAATGCACTGCAGCAGCCAATGTCAAGTGCATCACCCACAAAGCCAAGAGGGGATATTATGACAAGGTCATTTCAAACCACAACATCTGGGAAGTCACCAAGTGGAGACATGGAGACACCTGGATGGGATCTCTGCATTACAACAAGTGTTGGGTGCACTCACCTTTGACCAAAGGGAGATCACAGACACTTTGGCTAAAAATTCTTCATAGATGGCCTGTAAGACATTCAAGTGGTCCAGTCCACTGACCCTGGGCCATGGCCCTCCAGACCCTGGGCACCTATTGTGGAAGATGAAATTGATCACCTTTTGGCTGGCTGTGCTAATGACTCCACTCCTGGGGACTCTGGCATTTCCTGGCTGATTATCAAATGTGCATGGCAAACCATAAAGGACCATGTCATCCCTCTATATGACGCATGTCTATGGGAAGGGTATCACCCGAGGCTCTGGAAGAAGGCAATGGTTGTCATCATTCCCAAACCAGGAAAGGATGACTATCTCCTGTCTAAATCCTATTGGCCCATCTCGCTCATTGAATGCCTTAGCAAGCTGCTGGAGAAAGTCGTCACTATAAGGCTCTGTTCGGCAACGAAACCCCGGTTGAGGTTTGAGGTTGAGGTTGAGGTTTGTAAACGTAAATAGCTGATGTAATCTATACCAATCGAGAACCCTTGCCTGTGTTCTGCCCGCGTTCTGCCACATTCTGCTCATCTGTTGGCATAATGGCCTTGGAACACCTAAAGGCACACTGGACCGAGGCCGATGAGTCAGTGCTCCTTGATTTTCTCTTGACCCTTGATGCCACTGCGGGTGATGGGAAGAATTTCAAGCCCTTTGTGTGGACAGCTGCTTCGGGAAAGCTCAACCCTCTTGTCACCAAGGGAGGGCCCAAGTTGGCGAAGTCTTGCAAGAACAAGTGGCAAAGTGTACACGCTTTCCCTTCCTATCCATTTTCAGTGGCTGACACCTTGCAACAGTTGAAGAAGACCAACGCCGTTGTCAAAGCCATTCAGGCTGTTTCGGGATGGACATGGGACGATGTAGCAGGTGCTTCAATTGACGAATCAACTGCTGACAGCTGGGAGGCCTATGTGGCAAAACATAAGGACACAAGCCCTTCCGAAATGTGGGGTGGATCCATCTTCACAAGGTTTCCCTTCTCTTGCCTGCAACTACACGTGGTACCAACATTTTCCGACCTTCTGACGCTTCAACTGGACCCAACAGTTCAAGTGCGATGACACCACCAGACGAATCTGTGCCCAATGCCCCTATGGCTCCCTGGGACATATATGAACCAGATGGCACACAGGAGACGGCAAGGTTTGATAATGAGGACACCGAGCGCACACCAGTAAGTCAGTTCAATATACCTACGATACCAACAATTTATGCCCGCATAGGAACCTCTGGCACCATCTCCCTCATTGAAGCGCCGTATGCCTGCAACTCCCACACCTCGTTCCGAAAAGAAGTTGAAGGTTTCCGGGCCTGTACTTCTCGAAAGCCTTGCTCACTCTGTAAACAGTTTTAGTGATGTCATCCGCTCCACCTTGGCCCCTCCTGGACCAGATATCCTCGTCGACGGCAAAGGCGTGTGACAAGCACAGAAGCTCGAAAAGTCATGGCTCACACCAACGCAGCTCCTTTCACTGATTAAACTTCTTCAGAAGGATAACCAGGCAGTTGAAACGTACACAGTATTGGAGGATGTTCGGAAGG